>JBAMJV010005858.1:0-48214 GCA_037951105.1 Echinarachnius parma
TACTTGTTGATGATCTCTCTATTTAATCATTATTTCAATCAAACATCACATGCATAATTTTGTATGGAAAATGGTTGAAACAAATGCCTTTTTAGAAAGCGCCCTCTTGTGTTTTAATGGCTCTTTTTGCATGATAACTGGCTTTTTACTTAGTCGTTTGTAATTTTGTATACCTTTTGAGCATGGTGGAGTTATAACTATTAGTTTATAATGTTACTGTCAGGTTTGGTTACTAAAGTTCAGCCTTACCAAAACTTTACTACCCCTTTAACATACCTATTTTGTAACTTTTTGAAAAGAGGAAGCATTTTTTTGAATTTTTAACGGCTGGTTCAAATTCTCTAATAAACCTGGGGCCCCAGCTTTATTACATATTGTTATATTTATGGATATTTCAGCCGTTTCTGAACCGATTTTGATCAAATAAAGTTTATTCTGTCGTTAAAATATTATGCTCTTTCAAATTTTACACTCAGTTTTGCATTATCTCACGAAAAAATTATTATGTGTAGCGCCCTCTCTACCAAAACTCAACTATCCCATTAATTGCAACTGTACAATTGATTGCAACTCTTTCTGCCACTCTTTTTCGTGGAGTTTAAGGGAACCACCACCAAAACATATAATTCTTATTAAAGAAAGGTAACATATTTAGTATTCTATTCCATCAACAAGTTCACAAAAATATGTTTCCAGAAAGAAAAAAATATATTTGGAAAACGCATCACCATTTTAAAGCATGCGTTCATGTGGTTTGAATTGCGAATACTACATGCGTGATGTTGTGTGCACAGACTGTGTGCAGGCGAACGAATCGCCCAAGATTCTATTTTCTAAAAACATACGCGTGTATAGCATTTGCGGACTCGCAAATGTTTGGTCCGTAAGGAACCAGGAAATAGCAGTGGTTCCGTAAGTGATGGAAATGAATTGGTTTGCTTATGAATTACACAACCCTTAACAAAATGTTGGGTATATATTTGATATCACAAAACGGTACCAAAACATATCATAATGTGTTGTTCTTTGCCTGGTGGTTCCCTTTAAAGACCTACAACTAATACACCGTTGGACGACGGTTTATTGTGCAGTATATGTATATTCGGCCAGTGAGGAAGTTCGTACACAAATTCCACGAAGTACCACAACCATATGCGTGACCCCTCCGTGACCCACGCATAAATAAGGCAAAATAACCAAACCTCGCTTAAACTGACTGCATGTAATTACATATTCTTCTTTTTGAGATTTGTTTCCGTGACATACCTTTACAAATGTCGGCTTCACAATACTTTTAGTATGATGGAGGGACGCATTCATTTTTCATTCGTAGAATCCATATTATAGGGCTGTTCGATCTGATTTGTATGCCTCCGTAACGAAGTTGCCGGAGGCATTATGTTTTCGAGTTGTCCGTCCGTCCGTCCGTCCGTCCGTACGTCACGTTCTCGTGATCGCGTTATCTCAAGAACGGATTGACGGATTCTGACCAAACTTGGTACATGTATGTATTTTGGGGCGACGATGATCTGGTTAGATTTTTGGGTCATGAGGTCAAAGGTCACAGAGCTCATTATATATGCAAAAATAGCTCGTGATCGCGTTATCTCAAGAACGGATTGACGGAATCTGTCCAAACTTGATACATGTATGTATCTTGGGGCGACGATGATCTGATCAGATTTAAGGGTCATGAGGTCAAAGTTCAAAGTTCACAGAGCTCATTATATATGCAAATATAGCTTGTGATCACGTTATATCAAGAACTGATTGACGGATTCTGACCAAACTAGGTACATGTATGTAACTTAGGAGGCCGATGATCTGATTAGATTTGAGAGTCATGAGGTCAAAGGTCAAAGGTCGCAGAGCTCATTATAATAAAATGTCCGCCAGCCCAACATCGTCACGACGTCATTTTTATGATATTTTTTTGATATATTGGCATAACGTCATTTTCCGACAATGGCCCAACATCATCTCATGACATGATGTTGGGCCATTGTCGGAAAATGACGTTATGCCAATATATCACAAAAATGACGTCGTGACGATGTTGGGCTGGCGGACATTTTAACCTCGAGCCAACGGCGATATGCCGACATCCGGCAACCAAATTCCGACATCGGCCCGACGTCAGGTGGCTAGCTGGGGATTGACAGATTCTGACCAAACTTGGTACATGTATGTAACTTAGAGGGCCGATGAAGTGATTAGATTTTGGGGTCATGAGATGAAAGTTCAAAGGTCACAGAGCTCATTATATATGCAAAAATAGCTCGTGATCGCATTATCTCTAAAACGGATTGACGGATTCTGACCAAACTTGGTAGGCCTACATGTATGTTCCTTGGAGGTCACTTCTAGCTCATATCGTGATACGTCAAGATCTAAAAGAACAGAGTACCATCAAAATTGAGTTGACAGAATTAGTTAAGTGTATACATGTTGATTGGGGCTTGATCTAAATAAATCGCGTAATGGCGGAGGCATCATTTTCGACTGCGCGCAGTGGAAGATCCATCTAGTTATTTGATTAGGTAGCTGTATTAAATGTCTAAGTACTGTTCTTTTTAATTCAAAGCTCGTGGTCAATGCTCCATATCTGGTGACCCTCATTACACAACTTTTGATGGATCCCTGCATCACTTTCAAGGAGACTGTCTCTACACTCTAGTCAAGCCTTGTCAGCTCACAGATAATTCTTCTCTCCAAAACTTCCATATCTGGGGCGATAATGAAAAGCTTGATCCTGGTGCAAGTGTGTCTTATCTGAGGAGAGTCTACCTTGAAGTGAACGGGACAACCTATTCTGTGGGACAAGATCGTGCCTTCACCGTAAACGGAGAATCCACACCAACACCCTTTTCAGACTGGAACGTTGATGTTGAGTCAGATAGCCATTATATTGTAAGTTTTATGTTTTCTTTAATCCTACAAAAATCAGGTCATTATCTTTGTAATTGCTTGGAAATATCATCCAGCTGCCTTTAAACCTTTTTATTCAAATCTGGCTTATCTTTTATTAGAAATTTGTTCATACACTTGATCACATAGCCATGGGACCTTGTTATGCCTCCGCCAACGAATTGACCGGAGGCATTATGTTTTCCGGTTGTCCTTCCGTCCGTCCAACCGTACGTACGTCCCGTTTTCGTTCTCGCGATATCTCAAGAACCGGTTGACAGATCAATCTCAAACCTGGTATGAGTGTACATATTGGGGTGACAATGATCTGATTAGATTTTAGTGGTCATGAGGTCAAAGGTCAATGTCACAGGACTCAATATAATTATAAGCAAAAATACCTCGTTCTCGTGACATCTCAAGAACTGGTTGACAGATCAATTTCAAACTTGGTATGAGAATTCATATTGGGGTGGCAAGGATCTGATTAGATTTTGGGGTTCATGATATCAAAGGTCAAGGTCACATGACTCAATATATGTGCAAAAATGCCTTGTTCTCGCGATATCTCAAGAACCCGTTGACGGATCAATTTCAATCTAGTCTATCTATGATGTCAGCTCGAATGATGCCAATTTTCATGATTTCTTTGTACAAGAAATATAGAAATAGCATTTTATCTAAATAGAGATCAAGCACATTGCTATATTTAGTCATATTTTCTTAATTTGATGTCTGATTGTAGGCTTGAAAAAGTTTGATGATATCAAGAATAAATTATTTAAACAAAGTATGAAAGATTTGTACATTCATTAGTAAAAACAAAACAAAATATGTTCATGCTAATCCTTTTTGTTTTGTGTCTCATGCAGATAATTGAGACATATTTTGGTGTCAGCATTGGTTACGATGGGCAATCCAGAGTTCTGATAGAAGTTCATCCTGACTTCTGGAACAACACATGTGGTTTATGTGGAACGTTTGATGACATTCCATTGAATGACTTCTGGACTCGAGAGGGCAGCGTGGTAAGTCGAGGATTTGTTTATATGATTCGATTGGGTGCAATAATTAGATTTATGAGTATGGTAATCACATTAAACAAACGATGTGTAAATAAATATGCTTTGGGCCTTGTTTACCATCATTGCCAGCTAGTTCCATCGCCATTTTTCTTATAATGTAAAATTTATATGAAGATGTTTTTTATGTAAATTTTTTTTTCCAAATCAGTTTATTCTCTTTTCAATACATTCCAATGCTTTTTCAGAGTACGCGATTGATCTACCAGTCAGCTTAACAACATCATGATTTGGGGTAAACATAGGGATTTTAGTTTAAACTGGAGATAAGAGCAACAAGTTTTTCAAAAACCATATATGAATTAATCAGTGGTCTTTTCTTTAACACTGACAGTTTCTGGATATTTTGACATGATCTACAGGTGTCGGATCTGAATGAATTTGGGGATAGCTGGATAGTTAATGGAGATGAATGTCAGAGTGATGCAACAGGACTCACCGACCCTTGTCCGGAGGGTTCCCAAGCCCTTCAAGAAGCACAAGATGTCTGCTTTGGTCTCATCAATAGGAACGGTCAGTCAGACAGTTTGTAGAATTGATTGACCCCTTTTTAATCAAAGGAGAAGTGACTGATGTTTTATCAGTTTGTTTTCAAGCGAAGAGGGGTAACCTGTTTTTTCTTTTTACTTGTCCAGTATGATTCAATTTTGATCTTGATGTCGGCTACTGGTATGTATTGTTTTGTGGTTAAAAGTAAAGTTTGTTTCGATCAAGGATTATTTCATCTCAATTCTAATAAAGGGAGTAACAAGTTTTTTCTCACACGACCAAGTTTTTTTTTTTTTGTACTAGACCTAGACGTGAACAGAAGATAATATTTTCTATTTGATGTATACATTTTGAAAGCCAACATTGCCATTTGACTCTTGATTTATTACTGTTTCCTTTGGATCTAGGCCCATTCCGATACTGCTTTGACTATGTGGACTTGAGACAGTTCTATGAATCTTGTCTATACGATGCGTGTGTACTGGGAGCAGACAGCAATGCCATTTGTTCAACTTACGAGCAATGTGGTCAACTCTGCCGGCGATCTGGACAGCCTGTACTTGACTGGAGGAGTCTGATTAGTCAATGTGGTATGCAAACTCAGTTTAATCCATTGCCTGTGCCTAGTGTTCATTGCGTTTATTAAATATGGTTTGTTCTAATCTAGACAAAAACCAACATATACATTGTATTCTGGTTTGAAGTATTACCTATCCTAATAGGGATATTTGATTTGCATTGCCAAAACGGCTTTGATAAAACTTCTGTCATAGATTGAATGTGACAAAGATTTAATATCACTTGTCTTTTTGTTTTGATTATTTTAAAGATCAAACAAACATTAGCATGCATTGAGAAAAAGCATAGTACAACTTAACCATTATGTCATTGTTATTACAAGAATGTTTTCCCAGCAGAATTTACTGCAGCAGTGGTTGCCAGCTAAGTTTCTCTCAAATAACTGTAGACCGTTGCACCTAGCTAGCATTCGTACTTATATCGCAGGGCTTCAATAATTATGGTTATTGGTAAACTACCAGTATGTGATACTAGTTATCACTTATTAACCATTGTTAACCTTGAGCTAATTTCTATTTTCTGCTTATATCTGTTTCCATATCAGGATTTTCATGTCCAGCTGGCAAGAGCTACAGCAGTTGTGGTTCTGGGTGTCCAGCGAGTTGTGCCAATCCCACAGCTCCGGAGACGTGTGGCCGGCCTTGTCGGGAGACCTGTGTGTGTCTTGATGGTCTGCTAGCTGATGGAGATCGATGTGTGCCACAAGACCAGTGTGGATGTCAGTACCAGGGAGCATATTATTCCGTAAGTTTACTTTTTTCTGGACTCAACAGCATAATGGTAGAAATAATAATGATATAGAAATACTCATTTGATGTACGTCACATTACAAAATGACATTTCCAAAGTATGAAAGAAGTGATGTCACAATCTCTTGTAATGATAATGGTTTTAAACAACTTGTCTTTTCTTTTAGGCAATTGGCTGTGGGCCAAAGCTGGACAATTTCATTCTTAGCAACTGCTAGGTGAGAAGTTTCTAGCTTGCCTGACATTGTTAAGAACCATTAGCCATGGGAATGGATAGCTGTGAGATCACACTTTGGTACTCTACTACCCTAGGCACTAGTAGGTCACTTGTATGTTAATGATGTATTTTGTATTTTCATATCATGAATGTAGAGCGGATTGACCTGGACAACACGCTCCTGTTCTGAGCAGTGCACCTGTGATTTAGGAGCAGTGACATGCACACCTTACAGTTGTCATCAGACTGAGAGATGCTCCTTGGGTCCAGATGGCATCAGAGGATGTTATTGTAAGCAAGGCTATACCAGAGAGGAGGATCAATGCCTTCGAGGTAAGTCTAGAACATTACATTTGTATAGCAACATTGAAATGAACCTGAGAGCATGTTCATGTAAGCATTTATAATTAATTAAGATCAAGTGCGATACGTTGTTTCCTTTGGATATTAAAAGAAAATTGCTTGATTACTCGAGATACAGATTGAGCCATTGATCAATGTCACTAGTATTGCAGTATTATACAAGTTGTTTCATCAGGGCTTTAGTAAAAGTAAAACTAATAACTTAGGAAACAACTTAGGAAACCGGCACGGTCTATCATGTGATAATCAAGCGAGTAAGAGATAATGGGTTTACTTTATTTCTGTATTATGGAACAAGCATAAATATTTGTCTTAAAGCTCTTTTTATTTGATTAGGTAGTTGTATTAAATGTCTAAGTACTGTTCTTTTTAATTCCAAGCTCGTGGTCAATGTTCCATATCTGGTGACCCTCATTACACAACTTTTGATGGATCCCTGCATCACTTTCAAGGAGACTGTCTCTACACTCTAGTCAAGCCTTGTCAGCTCACAGATCATTCTTCTCTCCAAAACTTCCACATCTGGGGCGATAATGAAAAGCTTGATCCTGGGGCAAGTGTGTCTTATCTGAGGAGAGTCTACCTTGAAGTGAACGGGACAACCTATTCTGTGGGACAAGATCGTGCCTTCACCGTAAATGGAGAATCCACACCAACACCCTTTTCAGACTGGAACGTTGATGTTGAGTCAGATAGCCATTATATTGTAAGTTTTAGGTTTTCTTTAATCCTACAAAAATCAGGTCATTATCTTTGTAATTGCTTGGAAATATCATCCAGCTGCCTTTAAACCTTTTTTAAAATTAAAATCTGGCTTTTTTATATTAGAAAATTGTTCATAAACTTGATCACATAGCCATGGGACCTTTTTATGCCTCCGCCAACGAATTGACCGGAGGCATTATGTTTTCCGGTTGTCCGTCCGTCCGTCCGTCCGTACGTACGTACGTCCCGTTTTCGTTCTCGCGATATCTCAAGAACCGGTTGACAGATCAATCTCAAACTTGGTATGAGTGTACATATTGGGGTGGCAGAAATCTGATTAGATTTTGGGGTTCATGATATCAAAGGTCAAGGTCACATGACTCAATATATGTGCAAAAATGTCTTGTTCTCGCGATATCTCAAGAACCCGTTGACGGATCAATTTCAACCTAGTCTATATATGATGTCAGCTCGATTGATGCCAATTTTCATGATTTCTCTGTACAAGAAATATAGAAATAGCATTTGATCTAAAAAGAGATAAAGCACATTGCTGTATTTAGTCATATTTTCTTAATTTGATGTCTGATTGTAGGCTTGAAAAAGTTTGATGATATCAAGAATAAATTATTTAAACAAAGTATGAAAGATTTGTACATTCATTAGTATAAACAAAAATAATATGTTCATGCTATTCCTTTTTGTTTTTTCTCTCATGCAGACAATTGAGACATATTTTGGTGTCAGCATTGGTTACGATGGGCAATCCAGAGTTCTGATAGAAGTTCATCCTGACTTCTGGAACAACACATGTGGTCTCTGTGGAACGTTTGATGACATTCCATTGAATGACTTCTGGACTCGAGAGGGCAGCGTGGTAAGTCGAGGATTTGGTTATATGATTCGATTGGGTGCAATAATTTGATTTATAAGTATGGTAATCACATTAAACAAAAGATTTATAAATAAATATGCTTTGGGCCTTGTTTACCATCTTTGCCAGCTAGTTCCATTTCCAATTTTCTCATAATGTAAAATTTATATGAAGATGGTTTTTATGTAAATTTTTGTTTCCAAATCAGTTTATTCTCTTTTCAATACATTCCAGTGCTTTTTCAGAGTACGCGATTGATCTACCAGTGCAGCTTGACAACATCATGATTTGGGGTAACCATAGGGATTTTAGTTTAAACTGGAGATTGTCTCTGGTGAGACAAAGATAAGAGCAACATGTTTAAACAAAAAACAATATATATGAATTAATCAGTGGTCTTTTCTTTAACAATGACAGTTTCTGGATATTTTGACATGATCTACAGGTGTCGGATCTGAATGAATTTGGGGATAGCTGGATAGTTAATGGAGATGAATGTCAGAGTGATGCAACAGGACTCACCGACCCTTGTCCGGAGGGTTCCCAAGCCCTTCAAGAAGCACAAGATGTCTGCTTTGGTCTCATCAATAGGAGCGGTCAGTCAGACAGTTTGTAGAATTGATTGACCCCTTTTTAATCAAAGGAGAAGTGACTGATGTTTAATTAATTTGTTTTCAAGCGAAGAGGGGTAACCTGTTTATTCTTTTTACTTGTCCAGTATGATTCAATTTTGATTTTGATGTCGGCTACTGGTATGTATTGTTTTGTGGTTAAAAGTAAAGTTTGTTTCGATCAAGGATTATTTCATCTCAATTCTAATAAAGGGAGTAACAAGTTTGTTCTCACACGACCAAGCTATTTTTTTTTTGTACTAGACCTAGACGTGAACAGAAGATAATATTTTCTATTTGATTTATACATTTTGAAAGCCAACATTGCCTTTTGACTCTTGATTTATTACTGTTTCCTTTGGATCTAGGCCCATTCCGATACTGCTTTGACTATGTGGACTTGAGACAGTTCTATGAATCTTGTCTATACGATGCGTGTGTACTGGGAGCAGACAGCAATGCCATTTGTTCAACTTACGAGCAATGTGGTCAACTCTGCCGGCGATCTGGACAGCCTGTACTTGACTGGAGGAGTCTGATTAGTCAATGTGGTATGCAAACTCAGTTTAATCTATTGCCTGTGCCTAGTGTTCATTGCATTTATTAAATATGGTTTGTTCTAATCTAGACGGAAACCAACATATACATTTTATTCTGGTTTGAAATATTACCTATCCTAATAGGGATATTTGATTTGCATTGCCAAAACGGCTTTGATAAAACTTCTGTCATAGATTGAATGTGACAAAGATTTAATATCACTTGTCTTTTTGTTTTGATTATTTTAAAGATCAAACAAACATTAGCATGCATTGAGAAAAGCAGAGTACAACTTAACCATTATGTCATTGTTATTACAAGAATGTTTTCCCAGCAGAATTTACTGCAGCAGTGGTTGCCAGCTAAGTTTCTCTCAAATAACTGTAGACCGTTGCACCTAGCTAGCATTCGTACTTATATCGCAGGGCTTCAATAATTATGGTTATTGGTAAACTACCAGTATGTGATACTAGTTATCACTTATTAACCATTGTTAACCTTGAGCTAATTTCTATTTTCTGCTTATATCTGTTTCCATATCAGGATTTTCATGTCCAGCTGGCAAGAGCTACAGCAGTTGTGGTTCTGGGTGTCCAGCGAGTTGTGCCAATCCCACAGCTCCGGAGACGTGTGGCCGGCCTTGTCGGGAGACCTGTGTGTGTCTTGATGGTCTGCTAGCTGATGGAGATCGATGTGTGCCACAAGACCAGTGTGGATGTCAGTACCAGGGAGCATATTATTCCGTAAGTTTACTTTTTTCTGGACTCAACAGCATAATGGTAGAAATAATAATGATATAGAAATACTCATTTGATGTACGTCACATTACAAAATGACATTTCCAAAGTATGAAAGAAGTGATGTCACAATCTCTTGTAATGATAATGGTTTTAAACAACTTGTCTTTTCTTTTAGGCAATTGGCTGTGGGCCAAAGCTGGACAATTTCATTCTTAGCAACTGCTAGGTGAGAAGTTTCTAGCTTGCCTGACATTGTTAAGAACCATTAGCCATGGGAATGGATAGCTGTGAGATCACACTTTGGTACTCTACTACCCTAGGCACTAGTAGGTCACTTGTATGTTAATGATGTATTTTGTATTTTCATATCATGAATGTAGAGCGGATTGACCTGGACAACACGCTCCTGTTCTGAGCAGTGCACCTGTGATTTAGGAGCAGTGACATGCACACCTTACAGTTGTCATCAGACTGAGAGATGCTCCTTGGGTCCAGATGGCATCAGAGGATGTTATTGTAAGCAAGGCTATACCAGAGAGGAGGATCAATGCCTTCGAGGTAAGTCTAGAACATTACATTTGTATAGCAACATTGGAATGAACCTGAGAGCATGTTCATGTAAGCATTTATAATTAATTAAGATCAAGTGCGATACGTTGTTTCCTTTGGATATTAAAAGAAAATTGCTTGATTACTCGAGATACAGATTGAGCCATTGATCAATGTCACTAGTATTGCAGTATTATACAAGTTGTTTCATCAGGGCTTTAGTAAAAGTAAAACTAATAACTTAGGAAACAACTTAGGAAACCGGCACGGTCTATCATGTGATAATCAAGCGAGTAAGAGATAATGGGTTTACTTTATTTCTGTATTATGGAACAAGCATAAATATTTGTCTTAAAGCTCTTTTTATTTGATTAGGTAGTTGTATTAAATGTCTAAGTACTGTTCTTTTTAATTCCAAGCTCAAGGTCAATGTTCCATATCTGGTGACCCTCATTACACAACTTTTGATGGATCCCTGCATCACTTTCAAGGAGACTGTCTCTACACTCTAGTCAAGCCTTGTCAGCTCACAGATCATTCTTCTCTCCAAAACTTCCACATCTGGGGCGATAATGAAAAGCTTTATCCTGGGGCAAGTGTGTCTTATCTGAGGAGAGTCTACCTTGAAGTGCACGGGACAACCTATTCTGTGGGACAAGATCGTGCCTTCACCGTAAATGGAGAATCCACACCAACACCCTTTTCAGACTGGAACGTTGATGTTGAGTCAGATAGCCATTATATTGTAAGTTTTAGGTTTTCTTTAATCCTACAAAAATCAGGTCATTATCTTTGTAATTGCTTGGAAATATCATTCAGCTGCCTTTAAACCTTTTTTAAAATTAAAATCTGGCTTTTTTATATTAGAAAATTGTTCATAAACTTGATCACATAGCCATGGGACCTTTTTATGCCTCCGCCAACGAATTGACCGGAGGCATTATGTTTTCCGGTTGTCCGTCCGTCCGTCCGTCCGTACGTACGTACGTCCCGTTTTCGTTCTCGCGATATCTCAAGAACCGGTTGACAGATCAATCTCAAACTTGGTATGAGTGTACATATTGGGGTGGCAGAAATCTGATTAGATTTTGGGGTTCATGATATCAAAGGTCAAGGTCACATGACTCAATATATGTGCAAAAATGTCTTGTTCTCGCGATATCTCAAGAACCCGTTGACGGATCAATTTCAACCTAGTCTATATATGATGTCAGCTCGATTGATGCCAATTTTCATGATTTCTCTGTACAAGAAATATAGAAATAGCATTTGATCTAAAAAGAGATAAAGCACATTGCTGTATTTAGTCATATTTTCTTAATTTGATGTCTGATTGTAGGCTTGAAAAAGTTTGATGATATCAAGAATAAATTATTTAAACAAAGTATGAAAGATTTGTACATTCATTAGTATAAACAAAAATAATATGTTCATGCTATTCCTTTTTGTTTTTTCTCTCATGCAGACAATTGAGACATATTTTGGTGTCAGCATTGGTTACGATGGGCAATCCAGAGTTCTGATAGAAGTTCATCCTGACTTCTGGAACAACACATGTGGTCTCTGTGGAACGTTTGATGACATTCCATTGAATGACTTCTGGACTCGAGAGGGCAGCGTGGTAAGTCGAGGATTTGGTTATATGATTCGATTGGGTGCAATAATTTCATTTATAAGTATGGTAATCACATTAAACAAAAGATTTATAAATAAATATGCTTTGGGCCTTGTTTACCATCTTTGCCAGCTAGTTCCATTGCCAATTTTCTCATAATGTAAAATTTATATGAAGATGGTTTTTATGTAAAATTTTGTTTCCAATTCAGTTTATTCTCTTTCAAATACATTCCAGTGCTTTTTCAGAGTACGCGATTGATCTACCAGTGCAGCTTAACAACATCATGATTTGGGGTAACCATAGGGATTTTAGTTTAAACTGGAGATTGTCTCTGGTGAGACAAAGATAAGAGCAACATGTTTAAACAAAAAACAATATATATGAATTAATCAGTGGTCTTTTCTTTAACAATGACAGTTTCTGGATATTTTGACATGATCTACAGGTGTCGGATCTGAATGAATTTGGGGATAGCTGGATAGTTAATGGAGATGAATGTCAGAGTGATGCAACAGGACTCATCGACCCTTGTCCGGAGGGTTCCCAAGCCCTTCAAGAAGCACAAGATGTCTGCTTTGGTCTCATCAATAGGAGCGGTCAGTCAGACAGTTTGTAGAATTGATTGACCCCTTTTTAATCAAAGGAGAAGTGACTGATGTTTAATTAATTTTTTTTCAAGCGAAGAGGGGTAACCTGTTTATTCTTTTTACTTGTCCAGTATGATTCGATTTTGATCTTGATGGCGGCTACTGGTATGTATTGTTTTGTGCTTAAAAGTAAAGTTTGTTTCAATCAAGGATTATTTCATCTCAATTCTAATAAAGGGAGAAACAAGTTTGTTCTCACACGACCAAGCTATTTTTTTGTACTAGGCCTAGACGTGAACAGAAGATAATATTTTCTATTTGATGTATACATTTTGAAAGCCAACATTGCCTTTTGACTCTTGATTTATTACTGTTTCCTTTGGATCTAGGCCCTTTCCGATACTGCTTTGACTATGTGGACTTGAGACAGTTCTATGAATCTTGTCTATACGATGCGTGTGTACTGGGAGCAGACAGCAATGCCATTTGTTCAACTTACGAGCAGTGTGGTCAACTCTGCCGGGGATCTGGACAGTCTGTACTTGACTGGAGGAGTCTCATTAGTCAATGTGGTATGCAAACTCAGTTTAATCCATTCCCTTTAGGAACCTGGTGTTCCTTGCATTTATTAAATATGGTTTGTTTTAATCTAGACAGAAACCAACATATGAATGTTATTCTGGTAAGAAGTATAACCTATTCTGAAAGGGATATTTGGTTGTACATGAGCCTGCATTAAGAAACGCATAGTGCAACTTAACCATTACCATTGTTATTACAAGAATGTTTTCCCAGGAAACTTTCCCGCAGCAGTGGTTGTCAGCTAGAGTTTCTCTCAAATAACTGCAGACCGTTGCACCTAGCTAGCATTCTTAGTTAGGCAAGGCTTTAATGATTATGGTTATTGGGTATTGACTATGTAATGCTAGTTATCACATTATTAACCTTGATTAAAATTCTATCTTCTGTTTATATTTGTTTCCATATCAGGATTTTCATGTCCAGCTGGCAAGAGCTATAGCAGTTGTGGTTCTGGGTGTCCAGCGAGTTGTGCCAATCCCACAGCTCCGGAAACATGTGGCCGGCCTTGTCGTGAGACCTGTGTGTGTCCTGATGGTCTGCTAGCTGATGGAGATCGATGTGTGCAGCAAGACCAGTGTGGATGTCAATACCAGGGAGCATATTATTCTGTAAGTTTCCTTTTTTCTGGACTCCACAGCAGAACGGTAGTAATAATAATGATATAGAAATACACATTTGATGTACGTCACATTATAAAATGACGTTTCCAAAGTACGGAAGTAGTGATGTCACATTCTCTTGTAGTATGGTTTTGTAATGATAATGGTTTTAAACTACAATGTAGCCTACTTGTATTTTAATTCAAGCATTGGCAGTGGGCAAAAGCTGGACAATTGCATACTTAGCAAATGCTAGGTGAGAAGTTTATAGCTTGCCTGACATTGTTTAGTACCATTAGCCATGGGAATGAATAGCTGTGATGTCACACTCGGTACTAGTACATGTAGGTCACTAGTAGGTCCCTTGTATGTTATGATGTATTTTTGTATTTCTATATTATGAATGTAGAGCGGAATGACCTGGACAACAAGCTCCTGTTCTGAGCAGTGCACCTGTGCTTTAGGAGCAGTGACATGCACACCTTACAGTTGTCATCAGACTGAGAGATGCTCCTTGGGTCCAGATGGCATCAGAGGATGTTATTGTAAGCAAGGCTATACCAGAGAGGAGGATCAATGCCTTCGAGGTAAGTCTAGAACAGTCTTCAGTAAACGAATCTTTGAAGATTTTGTAAAGCCTCTGTTGAACCAACAAAAAGCGTGAAAACTATTGATCAGAAATGTATTCCGACATTGGTAACAACATATTTACGCACCATATTAAGCTTATTTAATAATTACTTAATACATGCTTAATTTTTGCTCTAAAAAAAGTATTCTAATGAACAGCACGTAAATTGACACAAAATGGATTTTGAGATTTGAGCAAACAACTAACCATATCTCACTACTTATAAGCCCAATTAAGCTGAAATAATAACCATTAGAAAGGCTGATTGTTTGTCTTTAACATGACACCAAATATGTATGTTTTTTTTCAAATTACCTTCATACCTTCAACAAATATTTTCCAACTCTACTATTCTTTCCGAGACACCCTGTAGTAACAAAATGATTATGTATATCGGAAAGGGTGTATTTTCCAATGAAAAACGATACTAAGAACAGTCATTTTGGTCGTGTAGTTTTTGTTTTAGGGGGCTTTGAGTTAATAATTGTATTATTAAAACATAAGTATTCTGCACAAGTGGCGCGAGCAATGAGACATTGGCCCCGTTGCAGAAAGAGTTACAATCGATTGTAAACACGTTCAATTAATTGCAATTAATTGCAAGTCAACAAATAAAACTATTCGAACTAACCAGATTACATATTAAGCTATTGCAACTTTACAATCGATTGCAATTCTTTCTGCAACGGAGCCATTATTTTTTGCTAATTCATATTTTGTATCGATAACGTCGTCAAAACAGTGCTGTTGTTATTGGCCGACGAAACCCCTTTTCGATCCTGGTACGTATTTGTTTTCTTGTACGTTTATCTTAAAACAACCCTTTTTTAAAGTTTGGAGCGATCGATGGAGGCAATTTTCAGCGATTTGTATAGTACGAAACCTCTTTTCTCAAGTCATGTATCGATCTTTTGGAATTCAATTTTGACAACAGGTCTCTTATTCCCGTTTGGGGTGAGTGAGGGCGATGAGTTATTACCTGCAAACGATGACGGATCGACGTCGGAGCTCCCGATCTCCACGGTCTTCCCATTCTTCGATCACCACCACTATAGTCTTTTCGTAAGCCATTTGTTTTTCTCTCGAATTTATATAATTATAAAATCTTGCAGAATTAGCACTCAGCAATTCTTTGCCTAAAAGTAAGTCCCTGGTACAATCGAAGTCATAGTCATTGTTTATCTGCCAAGCATTTGGCCCATCAATGGAGTCCTTCATAATTATAAACATTAACAAAATCAAAAGAAGGGTATAATTATTAGCAACTAAAATTAGAACTCAGTGATGTACACAATCTATGGCGAGTTGCGCGTTAATGTTGTTATTAACAATCGGCGACAATTTTGAAATGATCGGTCTTTTCTCCATGATGTTTATAACTCTCCTTATCAATGTCCGATTCTGATCGGATTTTCAACGATCATTGCTCGTAGCTGTCATATTCTGTTGGAACTAATTTTGGCCTGGATCGAATTCCCCTTTAAAATTATTTAGTAGTTTTGTTAACATGTGCAAACAGTGCAAAATGATTAATTAAATGTATATATCTGTGCTCTGATATGTTCACTGAGTGATGTAAGAAGGTAAATGAATGTCATATGACCGAGTAATGAGCGAAAATGAAAAGTGACATTTGCACACTCATTGCAATGACTTTTTACATACACAGTTATAATCATCCACGAGAGAGCCCAAAACTATAAAGACGTCAATCATACACATCTTTATAACGAAAGAGACACTTAGAAAAAAAACGGAAGCTCCTTCATGCCTCTATTCCAATTTAATCGATATACAAATATACTCCGCAAACAAGAAACTGGACACTTGTATAAGTTGAAATATTTCATTTTAATGTACGATAAAGTGTACAAGTCATGATCATATATCAAATTAAGGGGAATTTAGTCCTCTACATGCAGGGTATAGCTTAAAGGTGTAATCGTTCATGCATGAAATGCCATGGTCAATTAACACTAGCAAGATCTGTTTTCAAAAATAGCAAAACAATTGAGGACCACACATTCGACTGAAGTGATAGTAAGCATTTCACTTAAAACAAGATGAGCAGGGCAGGTAAATTATGATATTATTCAACTTTATTGTTATGAACAAACTCTGGAAATACAAATTTGTCAATAAAACATTGCCAGGTTATGAGGGCATTATCATACTGGTCTGTAATACAGGCATGAAGCTTGTCTATTTCATGTGTCCCCTGCAATTTTAACCATTTTTACCTAGATAAATGTAATGTTAAAGACTGCCCAACTGTTTGACCAAGGGTGACTTCAGCTTTTGAAGATCTTTGGACTACAGTATAATTCTTGAGAAGAATATATACCATTTTCATGCTGAAATAAGGGCACAAACTGTGGTTTTGACTAATAAAGCTTTGCCATGGAATTACCCATTGTGTTACTTTTGGATGAAAATAACACCTATAACGTTCACAATGTGTCTTTATTTATACTTTTTATTGAGATGAAGATAGAAAAGATTACATTTGTAATTAAAAATTATGCCATCTCATGAATATAGCGTTTTACATTATGCTTATCAACATTTATATGGTTGAGTGGATGTTCCATTTTTGCTATTTTTGAAAAACTTGGTGTGGTTAATTGACCATGACAAGTCATGCATGAATGATTTCATCTGGATGTCATGCAAATATTGAAGAGGGTACTTTTATCTTTAATTTGATATACAATATCATATATTTCATCGTTAATGAATACGAAATATTTGGTGTCATACAAGTCTCCAGTTTCTTTTTTTTGCGGAGTATATAATAATGTATGCGGGAACCGCAAATTAGTTTTGAGGAGTTTGACAATTAATAGTAGATCCCTTTAAATCCCTATATCGATGTTTTATGTATCAGGTAGACAACAACGGCGTGATATCGTTCCTGGTCCCGGTGAGTCAGTACACCCCCAACCCGTTCCCTCTGGGAGATGGACGACGTCTCATCACGCCTTTCTGGGGAGATGTCGACACCCGACACGGTGGGACCGTTTCCTACAGAGAGGTTGTACGATTTTCTAACAACGATGAGAGATTTCTAGCGGCGGACCAGATCATCCAACAAGGTCACTTCATCGAGAATATGCGTTTCAAATCTTCGTGGATGTTCGTTGCCACCTGGGACAGAGTAGCCTTCTACGGGACAGCTGATGCTACTGTTGTGAGTGCATTATCCATTTGCTGTTCACTCTTAGACCATTACCTATAACATGTAACCTATGGACGGTGTAGGTTTCGATCATTATGTGCATGTGTACATTGTTCATAATATCATTTTAAAGGAACTACAGCGTCTAGATGGCCCAATTTTCACAATTCGGCTCTCTATATGAAGAGCTCCCAACCAAAAGGCGCTAAATCCACTTTCTATCAAATTGCACTTTTTGCACGATTTGAATACACATCTCTCGTGTGTATCTAAATCACTTAAATTTTTCATCAAAATTGTTTCAGGATATATGAAAAATATTGAAATTTACCCTTTCAACCAAAAGGCGCTAAATCCATTTCAGATTTCAACCAAAAGGCGCTAAATCCACACATTTCTATTCTTTACTCTGATTGGGCAAAACCTGCCAGCATGTGGATATTCGACCAATCAGAAAGCAGGACACAAAGGTCATTGTGTAATTATGCGATGTGTATTATTATTATTGTACCAGTGGTATGTGAGTACACATTGATGATTAGGTGTGTTTTGTGGTGCGCGGGTGTGTGTATGTGTGTGTGTGCATGTGTGTGTGCGTGTGTGTGTGCGTGTGTGTGCGTTTGTGGTTGGTGGGTGGGTGGGGACCTACTATGATTCAAGTACAGTTCAGTTAATATTCTTTATCATCTACATCCTTTTTATCCTATTGATGTCAAAATATTTCTGCCAAAAGGCGCTAAATCCATTATTTCTGCCAAAAGGCGCTAAATCCAAACAAAAATTAAATATGAAACATTATATAAAATATATGCTGTATGTAGGTTTTTTCTAACTAGCATTATTATATCCTTCAGTGATAACTCTTCCACCTGTACTATAGATTTGATGAATAAACAGAGACAAATGTGGGTAATTAAAAAACACTGATTTTCTCGAAATTACCCTTCATGCCTCGTCTAGATAAACTTGTTAATTTCATGTTTGTTTTTCAAAAAAGATACATGTTATTTTTGATTGAACGAAACAAAGGCGTATGTCATAATTTCTCCTTTTTTAATTCATACTATTTTCATAGAAGCTCATTCAACGCAGTACGCCATCTCAATTGCGTCACTGTTTTACAATGATTACACCATGAACGATATGATTATAATGTTAATAAGATACGGTACACAGTACGACATAAGACGTGATTATCATGGTTTCTTTCTTCGTGCAATATTTCAGACGAACACGTTCCAAGCAGTTCTGCTGACCGACGGTCGGTATTCGTTTGTTATCTTCAACTATGGCGACATAAACTGGACAACGGGCAGGGCAAGCGGAGGGGATAGAACTACGGGACTGGGTGGAACTCCAGCACAAGTATGTCCTGTTTAGTATAATAGAAGTGGTGTGAAGTGTCATCCCTGTTAAACATGTTAAATGGAGTCATCCGACCCATACAGTATATCAAGAGCCAGGATCAAATACAAAAGACAACCTTATCTCATCTTGCTCGAATACCGATCCTAACAAACTCAAATGCATGGCATTATTCTTGAAAAGTGCGTCACTGCTGTTGTCACTTCATATTCAAAGCCAAATGCGTAACATAATGGGCCCGTATTCTATTAAATATTTCAACTTAAGCTAGACTAAAAAGTTAATAGTTAAACCAGTTCACTAAATTGGAATTTAACAATCAAATTGATGGTTGCCATGCGCCACTTCCATGACTTCTGATTGTTTCTTGATATTCGACATCCAGACAATGGGATGCTTGACATTACAATGCCATGGTTTAAAGGGATAGTTGAGTTCTGGTAAAGAGAGTACAGTTTCGGTCAAACTGAATTTTTAGTAACCAAACCCTGCACCATAACATTACAAACTAATGAAAGGAATTCAAAAGCCTTTTATCATTCAAACAGAGGCGTTCAAACTCAAGATGGCGCTCTCTAAAAACACATTGGTTTTTTTAATAACATATTGTGCATGTGAAGGTTCGTAAAAATAGTGATTACATAGAGAGATAACCAACAACTATTAAAACAATTTTGGGGAAATTTTTGAAAAGAGGAAACATTTAAAGAAAATGTGTATAACGGTTGGTTCAAAATTAGCTAATATTTGTGGGGCCCCACATTTATTACAAATGGTTACGTTTATGGATATTTCAGCCGTTTCTGAACCCATTTTGATCAAATAAAGTTTATTCTGTCACTAAAATATTATGCTCTTTTATATTTTACACTCAGTTTTTCATTATCTCACAAAACTCAACTATCCCTTTAATGTCTTCATTGTTCTACTGCCCTTTCAGTCGGAGGACATAATATACCTGGTGAAAAACTGGACGACAAACAATAGGGGTTTTCTCTAACCCTATGATCGTTATAGAACATTTTAATGAAATTACATCCCTTTTTAACACAAAACAGGTACAAAATGGCCTTTAAAAATGACCCTCTAATTTTGCATCTCAACACACTTACAAAAAAAAAACCTTTTCAAGGTTTCAATTACAAAAACAAAATACACTTTTCATGACTCAATTATACACAAAAATTTGCGAACATCGTCATGTGACCCCTCGAGAAAATATACCCTAATTTTGAAATTTCGCGAACATTGTCATGAGAGCTAGTATACCCTATTTATAATTTCCGTAAGAATTTAAAAAAAACTTCCTTTTCACGCGAAATTCTCTACGATCATGCGTACGTGTGGTAAATGTATATAGTGACACCACCGGGATCCCTGGGTTAATTACCACGGAACAGTTGCTCTTGCGCTCTCTTACCATTACAAGGAGATTGTTCCACATTTTTGCTCGAATAACAATTAGAACAACAGGAATTTCGGGGAGCATTTCATGAAATAGTTCCTGGGCTCAGTTTCCTGTACAGGCCGCCATCTTTTTTGTTTGTTTATTCAAATCCAATCAAAGGTACATTCTATACCGACAGCTCTCTGAAGGAAGCGTACATTGTAATGATTTTCGTCTATGTTTTCTTCTATTCCAGCACAATATCAATTTTATTACAAATTATTAGTTTTAGATAAATGATGAATTTAGTTGTTCTTTTATTTTGTCCGAATTTCTATACACGTTTATTTCTGACATTTCTAATCCAAACCTTCTTTCACATTAATTTAATATGTTTGTAACAATGTGAGCTGAGCTGTCAGTCTGTCAGAATTACAGATATACAACACTTTAAAGACTAGAAGCCCAACTGAAAAATAATATGACGTTTTAACGATGAATTGATCGCGCCTCCAAATGCGCTATAAAGAAACCTTAAAGGGATCTAATGTAGTAACATTGTCCAAATCCTCAAAACTGACTTGGAACTCTAGCGGTTCTCTTATACGGTTTTGAAGCATGGGACATGATTCAGTTCTTCGAATTTCCCTTTCGGTAAAAAGATAGTTATGATTGAAGTGTTCAGATTTCTAACTATTCACTGGATAGTCATAATCGTGTACAAAGTCAGTGCAATAAGAATAGTGAATATCACTTTGCACTTTCCGCTCAATACTCAGCCATAAAACGTCCATTTAACGTGAAATGTTCACATATTGCTGAGTGGACATATCAAATCACACCAATACACATTGTTTCAACCATTCATCACGTTTTGCTCATGCAACAAAATAACTACTTCCCTTTAAAGGGATCTAGTAACTTTGTTGACATGTGCAAAAAGTGATGAAGGGTTGATGCAATGTATATTGTTATCTTATATGTCCACAGGGTATTGTGTGAACATTTCAAGTCAAATGGACATTGCATGGCCAAGTAATGAGTGAAAATGCAAAGTGATATTCTCTAACTCACTGCACTCACTTTGTACACAGAAGAAAAACTCCGGGAGAGTTTTTCTTATCTGAATACTTCGATCGTACATAACTTTGTAACGAAAGGGAAATTTGAAAAACTGAAACCGGTCCCATGATTGTATTGTTAATACAAATACAACAAGGTATGAGGGAACCGCAAGAATTAAAATTATATTTTGAGGATTTGGACAATGTTACTAAGTCCCTTTAAAGGGACTAAGTAACATTTTCCAAATCCTCAAAACTTGCTTGGAACTCTAGTGGTTGTCTCATATCTTGTCATATTCATATTAACAATAAAATCATGGGACAGGTTTCATTTTTTCAAATTTCCATTTCGTTCAAAAGAAATTTACGATTGAAGTGTTCTACGGGATAATTTCAGCCTTGTACAAAGTAAGTGCATTGAATATTAGTGATTTATTACACGTACAGGCCAGTTTTCCGATTCAATAAATCATGTATTTTGTTTCCGTTTCGGGTTTGTCTTTCAAAGCGGTCAATATTGTATGATATTACCCCTCCATGGAGCTGGAGCAGAATATTCAATCCAGTGCTTAAGTGCTATGACACTCTCTGCTATAATACGCTAAAATTACCTTTTGTGGGTTGAAAATATTTGATCAGTAATTTGAGAATCAATGCATTGGTCTTCTTCAATGAACACGATGGATTAAGATGTATATTTTGGTAATTTATGTTTTTCTCTGGCATGTATGGATAGTATGTAAAATTATAATAATATTGACTGGCTTGTTCTTTCGTGATATATCAGAAATATTGCATTCGCTAGGATCATATCGCTCTCGTCTTCGACTGGTACAATATGATCCTAGGGAATGCAATATTTCTGACATGCCACTCAAGGCCAGTCAATATTATTTAAATATTACTTTGCATTTTTGCTCATTTCTCAGCCCAAAACTATCTAATTATAACGTGGAATTCTCACACATTACTTTGTGGACATAATTATCAGATCACACCAATACACATTGTATCAATCACTTATCACTTTTTTGCACATGTCAACAAATTTACTAGATCCCTTTAATGGTTGGTTATTGTGGCGGATATCTCATGAATATAATATAACTATTTTCGTTGATAACTTTGCCAAGGTAAGACCGACTACCATATTTTGAAATGGGTGATGTGAACAGGATCGTTCCTTGATATATTGTAACAGGTTGGCTTTAATGCCGGAGACGGAATGACGTACTACAGCGTAAACGGATCTCGGACCAATGCAGTGGTCAATATCGAAGAGACGACGAATATTGTAGTGCCCGGAAGATGGGTCTTCAGAACTGATCATACCAAAATTCATGGACTGCAATGCACCTCAACAGGTGAATAAGAAATTTAACCAAATGGACAATGTCATTTTATACATGTATTTTATTCCATGTCCACACGTCTGGGGTGGCACCGTTCATATGTAATTCATGGTCTGTGTATTGTAATTAAAGTTACTACGCAGGTTAGAACAGTATGCTGAACCTTTCTTTCTTTTAGCTTACATGTTACGAGAAACAGGCAAGGCCTGACCTGGCTTAAAGTTACTAGATCCACTTAACTGCTTAATCCAACTCCCAACCACATTTTCCTTGCCGATGTTAAAGGAAAATAAGTTGATACTGTGAAAACACGATGTTCCGTCTCAAAATGAAAATGTGACTGATTTTTCTGACCATCAGGTGACATCTCGCTTTTCCCATTGGTGGGCACAATGTTAGGCGGCACTCAGGTCTTCATCAGCGGCCCTTGCTTTAACGATACCAGCTTCATTGTCTGTGATTTCGACGACGGTGACTTTGCATATGGAGAATTGGTCACGAAAACGAGCGCCCTTTGTGTCACGCCAACGTTCTACAAGGTCGGGCGCGTTCCTCTCCGAGTCTCCCTTGACGGCGGAGAAACCTTTGCCTTCCAGGGTGTCTTCACGATCTGTAAGTGGATATATGATACCTTAAAGAATGTTTATATAATTTAAAAAAGAAGAATACAAAATACGCCCTTTTGTGCCAGACCAACGTTCTACAACGCCGCGCGCGTGCGTCACTCGATGGCGGAGAAATTACCCAATGTTGTTTTGGTTGTCTTCACGATCTGTAATCTGGATAATGATACTATTAGCATGTACAATTCAGCTTGTTTGCTGCCATACATGTTCAAAATAAATACCACGAATAGATAGATAAAGAAATTAATGAATAACGTTTATAAACACAACAAAAAAGTAATTCCCCCCACCCCCTAAGCAAAATGGTGCAACTTTTTAACAAATTGGGTTTGATCGACATAACTTGGCAGGAATGTTCCTAAAATGATTGGCTAACGTCTCTGTGAAAATGAATTTGATCTGCCATGCCATGCATGAGTGAGCACACATTAAAGGAAAATTTTCACTTTTCAAAAGTCACAAGAGTCAAAAAGTGAAAATTCTGCCTTTGATGTGTGGTCACTCATCCATGACGGGACGGACCAATTTCATTTTCACACATAAGTTAGTCAATAAATGTAGGAACAATCCTGTCGAGTTATTTTGCTCAAAACCCTTTCGTTAAAAAGTTATGTTATTTGATTAAGGGGGACTTATTGTTGTGTTGAGTTTAATTGATCAGCATTGTTGGAATAAACTCAACAAAAAAGTAAGTCTCCTCGTGATCAGAATAACATAACTTTTTAACAAGATGTTTTGAGCAAAATTCTCCGACCACGGAGAAACAAACGTTTGCTATATAGCTATAATTTTTGTCAATCCGTAAGTCAATCCTGACCAATTACACTCACGTTCAGTAAACCATGATGAATAAACCACGTCAAATAGTAACTGATTATGACAGTATTCGCAATTATAAGCGAGTAGGTAACGCTAGTTATATCAATTTCAATGACTGTAGAACTGTAAAAACTAATAAATTGTCAGATTTGTGTGATAATTTTTGTTTTAATTGGGTCATGTAGTGAATGTGAAAGAGGTTCCAGTCTGGGTATCGTCTCCGGCCACGACAAGCAACCAACGCGTTACCGAGATCGAGGTCACTTGGGACACGGAGGCTCTACATTTCGTGGACGTCGTCGACATCGTCGTTGGCGGATACAGAGAGACGGAGAGCCAGATTGAGTTAATAGGGCCCACGTTGTACCTAGCGACTGAGGTCGATTACCATCTCGGTTACTACCGCGTCGTCAATATTCCAAGCTCCTTCGGCGAGATCACAGAAGTCGGTGTGATAGCCGTGGTCGAATCGGACACGTCCGTCGAAGGGTAAGACTCCTTAGTCATGTTAGTTTAAATAATAAGTTGAAGATTACATTTTTAATATGCCTGTAATATTAAAGTATTAATCTCGCTAGTCATTCTAATATGTCATGATGTTATCAGCGTCATCATAGTATTACCATTCCCAGCAAGGGCGTCGATTTCTTCTCGCCATTGGGGGGATGATTCGTCATGTTGACCATCTCTGGCGAGGGAGCGAAGCAATAACACAGCAGCGTGCCCGGGTTTTTTATGGGGGGGGGGGGGGGGGGGTGGCAAAGCTTTTTAATTCAGCTGTTTAGAAATTGTAATATTATTAGGTGCACATTGCAAACATCATGTTATGAGCTGGGCTTTGTCCAATATGAACTTTTGCCTGATAGATACGTATATTGCAAGCATCAGTCATGGGATACCTATATTGGGAAGCTTATTGGGGGTCCAGGGGGCGGAGCCTCCGGAAGCTTTAGGATTTGTAATATCCAGATATTTATAAAGATGTTGTCTATATGTAAATATAGAGTTAATTGGATTTTGAATTGGCTGTTTAGAGATTGGAAGATTATTAAGTGCACATTGCAAGCATCCTGTTATGCTGAGGGCACTGTCCAAGTATTGATGAATTTTAGCCTGATAGATACATACTATCGATTGCAGCTTTGGGATTTGTAATATCCAGAAATACAATAATATTAACTATTAAATAGTTAGCTCAATTTTAGTGAGCGAAGCGCAAACGCGAAGTGGGCCATGATCGCCTGTAAGTTTGCCAAGAGAGAAGTCCTGAATAAAACTACTTAATGAGTACAGGGCTGGTACTGGGTCAAATAACCTTTGGGGGTTCCAGGGGCGCAGCCCCGGAAGATTTTGGATTTGGGCAGTTTAGCATTATCAAAAAGTGGTTTAAAGAAGACTATAGTAACCACTTCCATTCATGAGAGGGGCAATGCTCCTTAATTTTAATGTTATTATATATTTCTGAACCCCAAATATTGGGGGGGGGGGGGGGATGATAATACAGGCCATCACCCACCTGAAATATTGGGGGGGGGGGATATATCCCCCCATCCCCCTGTGATCGACGCCCCTGATTCCCAGCCAAAAAGTTGTATTTTAAAATGACACTGAACAAAGAAAAATAGGCGTCGTCGTGTATCGAACCAGAGACCTGCCTTGCCATTCATTGCAACTTCCGCAAATATAATTTCACAGATATAACATAATATATTTCATTAAACCCCTGCAGTGCTGTCAGAGCGACCCTGTGGAGCGAGGTACATGTTCTCCAGTGGTTGCGCGGATACAACGCTCTCGAGTGGTGCGATGTATGGATCAGCGAAGAGAGAACAGAGAGCAGAAGCTTCCTGGAGGTCACTCCTGAATGTCCCTGCAGATTTGAGCAGGCGCAGCTCGACATCGGGAGGTTCACTGCGCATCCGCAGTGTGACGTAGACTCAACGTCATCCTCCAACTGCGCGCACAAACCTGGCGCCGTACACTGCGTCCGTGCAAATACTCCGAGGTATATTTAAATGTATTTAATGTGTACTTAATTAATGATGGACTTAACATCTTAACCAAACAGAAACTGGGGGAAAATCAAACAAGCAAACACATAAACAAACAGGATATTGTTAATACGAGTGCATATTTTCAATATAAAATGTTTAGAGTTTTTAAGGGACAGGCCCTCTTTTGCAAGCCAAATTTTAAAAGTTGTGAGGTTATTGCCTTATATGAAAAAATGTCCTTTAACAGCATGCCTGAACAAATTAGGGTTTGAAATCTCTTTTTCGTGGAGTTATAGATCTCAAACTAATAAAACGACATCCAACGTTTAATTATACGTGTATTCACCCGGTGAGAAAGTTCGCACACAGATGACACGGAGTACCATATTGCTGAGCGTGACCCCTAAGTGACCCTCCCTAGCTACGTGACCCGCGCACAGATCAAAGAACGGAATAAGCGAATAATAAATAAAAAATAAAAAACCTCGCTTAAACTGACTACATGTAATTATACATTATTCATTTTGTATGATCTTTTTCCGTGACATACCTTTACCAATGTCGGCTTCACAATACCTTTACAAGAATGAGTACAATATTGTTGTAATATTATGCTAAATCAGTTAAACTCCTTTATTGGCCGATATACAGTTTCATGGAGGGACGCATTCGTTTTTCATTCGTAGAATCCAAATTACAGGGCTGTTCGATCTGATTTTGTTGTTGTGTGTTTTATATTCATCCCTATCCGTCAAATGGAAACTGTTCAGACGTTTTGTAAAATATGGCCTTTCCCTTTAAAAGAGATCTAATAACATTGTCGTGATCCGGAAAACTCACTTTAAATTCTAGGGGTGCTTTTATACCGTATTGTATTTGTATAACCTATAGAAGCATGGACGATTTGTCCGTTTCCCGAACTTCTCTTTCATTATGAAGATATTTATGATTGAATTGTTTGGATTTGAAAGTCTCTAATGGGAGATTTTACAACTGTCTTATTGCATACAAATCATTTCCTAGTTAGAATACAAAAATTTCCCTACTATGTCATTAAATAAATAATTTGTAATATTAATCTTATTTTAAAAAACACGCCTCCTAACAATTATGTTGTTTTCTCTAAAGAACTTGAATATGTTATGACAAATTACAAACATGTTTCGTAGCATCAAACTTGACATTTAAAAGTATGTGGCTACGTACATTAGGAATTAACTGAACTGAACTGAATATCCCGCTCTTCATTAGCTGGTGATACGAATACGAGTTCTTATCTCCTAAATATTGTCATCTCAATGTCTTGACCCTAAGCGAGCTTGGAGGAGGACAAGAATGTTGCTATGACAGCGAAGGGTCCATCATTAATGTGCGCCTGTCCCCTGGAGGAGGGTTCTCCCATCGCTACCATCATGCGGGAGTGGCACCATATGGAGTACCTACAAAGGTACTTATATTGTCTAGATTGTGTTTCGATGATAATAATGGTGGTGGTGATGATGATGAGGATGATGATTATGAAGATAATTACGAAGATAAATTACGATGATGATGATGGTAATAACGAGAATGATGAAGAAGAAGATGATGATGGTGATACTGCAGATGATGTTGAGAATGATGATGATGAAAGTACAATTTACTTTCTCCCTCTTTTTCCTCTCTATATCTTTCTCCAAAATCTTCGATGCCATGCAGGTCCCATACATGTCACATTTTCTGGCTGATATCTTACCGTGGACATATTGCTGTCGTTACCCTTTGCTAAACAATGAGCTTGATGAGTTTGATTCGATCTGCCATGACTTCGGTGTAGTCCGACCATCTCAGGTGTGCGATGGATATGTGCCTCCTCCGCCAGGTAAATAAAATATTCGTTATCATTCAAAACAACTTTATTGTACGAATGTGCGCATAAATATAATGTATACTCCGCAAAAAAAGAAACTGGACACTTGTATAAGTTGAAATATTTCATATTAATGTACGATAAAGTTTACATGATCATATATCAAATTAAAGGGAATTTAGTCCTCTACATGCAGGGTATAACTTAAAGGTGTAATCGTTCAGGCATGAAATGCCATGGTCAATTAACACTAGCAAGGTCTGTTTTCAAAAATAGCAAAACAATGGAGGACCACACCATTCGACTGAAATGATAGTAAGCGTTTCACTTAAAACAAGATGAGCGGGTCAAGTAAATTATGACATTATTCAACTTTATTGTTATGAACAAACTCTGGAAATACAAATTTGTCAATAAATCAGGGTCAGGTTATGAGAGCATTATCATACTGGTCTGTATTACAGGCATGAAGCTTGTCTATTTCATGTGTCTCCTGCAATTTTAACCATAGTTACCTACAGAAATGTCATGTTAAAGACTGCCCAAATGTTTGACCAAGGGTGACTTCAGGTTTTGAAGATCTTCGGACTACGGTATAATTCTTGAGAAGAATTTATACCATTTTCATGCTGAAATAAGGGCACAAACTGTTGTTTTGACTAATAAAGCTTTGCTACGGAATTCCCCATTTCGTTACTTTTGGATGAAAATAACACCTATAACGTTCACAATTTGTCTTCATTTATACTCTTTATTGAGATGAAGATAGAAAAGGTCACATTTGTAATGAAAAATAATGCCATCTCATGAATATAGCGTTTTAGATTATGCTTATCAACATTTATATGGTTGAGTGGATGTTCCATTTTTGCTATTTTTGAAAACAGACCTTGGTGTGGTTAATTGACCGTGACAAGTCATGCATGAATGATTTCATCTGGATTTCATGCGAATATTGAAGAGGGTAATTTGATCTTTAATTTGATATACAATATCATATATTTTATCGTTAATGAATACGAAATATTTGGTCTCATACAAGTGTCCAGTTTCTTTTTTTGCGGAGTATACATTAAACCATGAAGATTATCAGACTAGTCAAAGCCAAATGTTCGTTTTCGTAAAATTACCGAAAATAACGTTATTGGCCAAAATAATTTATTAGTATTGTTGAACAAGTCTTGTGGCGAAAAATCAAAATCTTAGTATCGTTACATTAAGAAATATTAGTTGGAATGTGTATTCATGCCGCTGACATTGGGTCTAAATTCACCACCAGTATGTCCAAACTGGTGGTGAATTATAGGCCGGCGTAGCTAAACGCTCATTCGCGACCGTAGCGCACGGCATTGCACGCAGCCACGAACATGCGATTTAATTCTGTCAGCGGCATTTTATTGCTCTAATATTCAATTTCAATGATTTATTATCTCATATGGTTGGTGAAAACGCGTATTTTAAAATTGTTTTCGGATGGCAGGTGGGGCGTTTCCCAGTAGTGTCATTTGGCTTCAATGTTGAGTAGTGTACTATACAATAATTATTCTGCGATTGGTTGAATTCAAGTCATATGACATTAAGTATAGAAAAGGTATACTGAACAATTTCAGAGACCTGCAAAAGAGCAAGTCTAACACTGTTATGGTGCCTGATGAGTAACGCCGATACGAAACCAATTTACTATAGTAATGCCCAAACATTTAACTCCTCGCCCGACTCGCCACTGATCTGGTGCTTCGCATGCAAAATCATCCATTATTATAAAAAATAGTTCATGATTTGAAGTTGAATATACCAGAATATACACCAATACATTCTGAAATTCTCGAGTGCATTTAATCTTCCATCGAGGTCGTTAGTTGAGTGCAATATACTCAACATTTATAGGTGTGTATTGTGGAAAATTCAACCAAAAGAACCATGTACTATTATTTTGTTATGTACATTAAGATGCTGATTTTGAAGAGCTGATTTTGTTATCATATTGATCAACTAAAACAAGTCCAAAACATTATAAATGTAGTAAGGTTCAATGTTATACAAGTAGTGCATAGTTTTGAGTTGAATATACCAGAATGTACACCGATACATTTTGGATTTCTCGAGGGCATGTTATATTGCATCGAGGCCGTAGGCCAAGTGCAATATTAAAATGCACGAGTGAAATTTTAAATGTCGAGATGTGTATTGTGGAATACTCAACGACACGAAGCTTTTTTAGCGCTGTCATAATGAGCGTTACCCATAGCAATGTTCATTATACCGAAATACACTACGGTAATCAACCAACATGAATGCTAAATGTCCCTTAAATATGACGTCAGCATCTTGTATAACGACATGGGCACTGGTAGCCAACCAATCGGAGAGCTCCATTTTACTACATTATGACGTCGTCATCTTATATTATATAGATGTTAACTGGTGGTGGAGGGAATATCACAGAATGTTCCTCTCCGAGGGTTTAGGATTGGTATTGAGGGAAGGTTATAAGTCCCGAGACGTAGTGGAGGGACTTGTTGTCTTTACAAAATAGCATTTCAAATCCCGACAACAAATTTGGTAACGTCATAATACAATATCTCTTGCAGCTCGCGCCATGCGGTGAAAAGTGGGCTCTGCCGCGTAATATAACAAAATGTTATGGCAATCACGTGACTGGGTTGAGCCAATGAATGACTCGCACTCTACTAAGTCATATAATATATTTTCTTAGTATATGGAGAATAATGGACGTGTAGAGAGAACCTGGAGGCCGTGCGGCTGGTGTAATAGGTGAGCATGCACTGGAAAAGGGACAACTGAGAAGTTCGACCAGCTCTGGCGAGTGGCAACCTTTAATATTGGAGAAAATGTATATGGCTATTGCGAGTGTAGTTTAATTTAAAACACACTAAGAAATAAAGGAATTTAAATTTGCACCCTTGAAGGTGCAAAACACTGCTGGAATAGCAGCTAAAACTAGGGTCTGAACTTTATATTGTGTGTATTCACAAATACACTTATAAGGTACAATTACCCCAATTTGTGATGCATAATTGCACCCTTTACGTGCATGGTTTGTTCTATTGTACCAGCGTTGTTCACCCTTTAGTACCATTAGTTCTTAGTATGAATATTCTAACAAATACTAGTAAAACAAATTGTTTATAAAGATATAATAAGATCGTTTGAAATGTGTATTTTTAAAGCACTTGGGAACGGTGACCCTCACATCGCTACTCTTGACTCAACGGTGTACACGTTTAACGGCCACGGGGAATTCACCCTATTGAATACACTCGATGGACATTTCACCCTACAAGCGAGGACAGCTCCTTTTCAAGACAGTAAGTATCGTGGGTTTCATACAGTAACGTAGCTACCTTGGCCCGGGCACAGGGGGCTCCTGCTTCCCTATAATTTTACCAAAGCAATAAGGAAAATGAAGGTAAAATAAATATACAGGGCCCCCCCCCCCCCCCCCCCCCCCAACAACAAAAAAAGAAACGGAACGGGGCACTTTCCAAAATAAAGTAACAAATGTATTATGTCCATTCGATAGGCTATCTTTTCAAATGAACAACGATACCAAGAACAGTAGTTTTTGTTTTAGGGCGCTGTGAGTGACACCATATTAGGTTCTCTTTTTTGTCAATTTGTATCAAGCCAGCGCTTGATAAATCGCCCGTACTGCCTTTCATAGCGTTGAGCATCGCGCGCCATTAGGGAGTTTTCGATCGCTGAGACGAGGGCCGTTGACCTGTCGTCCCAGTGAAGTACCACATTGAGTTGACTAGGCACGTTGACTGTTGTTCTTTACCTTTTCGATGTCACACGACGACGCGCGTTCAAGTCTCTGGACAGTTACGTCATGCAGTGCTCGTGCGAAGTTTTCAGAGAAGATTAGTTTTGTAAAAAAAGGTTTTAAGATATAATACAGTCAAACCTGTGTATAGTGACCACCAGAAGAAAAAATGGCCGCTCTAAACAGGTGACTTTTATAGACAGATTCTATAAAATCTTATAAAGTCAAACCTCTGAATATATTGACACTTAATTGCAAGTTACCTTTATAGACAGGTGCCAACATATTGTTTTCAGTCAAACCTGTGTATAATGACCACCAAAGGGATATTAATAATTGGCCGCTATAAACAGGTGTCCATTGCAGACAGTTCCAAAATACCGTTTACAGTCAAAACTGTGTATAAAGACAACCAAAGGAAAGCAAGAAAATTTGCCGTTATTATCAGGTGACCTTTATAGACAGGTTCCGAAATATCGTTTACAGTCAAACCTGTGAATAATGACCACCAAAGGAAAATAAGAAAATTGGCCGATATGATCAGGTGACCTTTATATACATGTTCCGAAAATCGTTTACAGTCAAACCTGTGTATAAAGACCACGAAAGGAAAACAAGAAAATTGGCCGCTATTATCAGGTGATCATTATAGGCAGGTTCCGAAATATCGTTTACAGTCAAACCTGTGTATTATGAAAACCAAAGGAAAAAAGGAAAATTGGCCGCTATAACCAGGTGACCTTTATACACATGTCCCGAAAAGTCGTTTACAGACAAACCTGTGTATAACGACCGCCAAAGGAAAACAATAAATTGGCCGCAATAAACAGGTGCCCTTTATAGACCAGTTCCATCAAATCATATACAGTAAACTTTGTATGGTGACCACCCAAGAGCAACAAGACATGTGGGCGCTATACACAGGTGACCTTTATAGACAAATTCCATAACACAGTGTACTGTCAAACCTGTGTATAGTGACCACCCAACTGAAACAATGGAAGTGGGCGCTATAATCGGGTAACTTATTATTGACAGACTCCATAAAATTAAAATGAGATAGTCAAACCTGTGTATAATGACCACCCAATGCAGACAAGAGGAGTGGACGCTATAAGCAGGTAACCTTTATAGTGAAGAATTAACAACTTTAATTCGTGTATCACGTAAACGGTATTATTCAAATAAAATAGAATCTAATCAAGGGAATGTAAAGGTATTATGGCAAACTATTAATGATCTCTTAAAAAATAAAAAGAAAGTATGCTCTGATATAATAGTTGAAAGTGGTAATGAAATCACGGACCCTCATTCAATTGCTACTGCTTTCAATAACTTTTTTGGTAATATAGGTCCACGTTTAGCCTCAACAATACACTCAAATGAAAACTTTAAGGATTATTTATTTGATGCTAATGAAAATTCATTATTTTTTATTCCAGTGAATGAAAATGAAATATTAGAGATAGTTCGATCGTTTAAGATGAGTAGATCATGCGGTTATGATGGAATAAGTGTGTATTTATTAAAGAAAATTATTTATTGTTTGGCCTCTCCCCTAGTTCATATTTGTAATTTATCACTTTCGACAGGCATTTTCCCGGACTCCTTAAAGATAGCCAAAGTGATTCCTATTTATAAAAAAGATGATTCAACTCAAATAAAAAATTATCGCCCTATCTCGCTATTGCCGGTCATTTCCAAGATTTTAGAAAAAATTGTTTATAAACGTCTTTATTCTTTTTTACAAGAAAATAATACTCTTATTTGCAATCAGTTTGGATTTCGAAAAGGTTTTTCTACTGATTATGCTTTGATACAATCTTGTGATAAAATAACTCAAACACTTAATAATAAGGAACATATAATTGGGGTATTTATGGACCTGTCAAAAGCTTTTGACACCATGAATCATGACATTTTGTTGCAAAAACTTACTCATTATGGTATACGAGGCACAGCCTTAAAATGGTTTAAGAATTATTTAGTTAATCGAAAGCAATTTGTTTCATTTCAGTCAGTAAATTCCCCTAACTTAAATGTGTTATGTGGTGTTCCACAAGGATCAATTTTAGGCCCCCTTCTTTTTCTTATTTATATTAATGACATAGTAAAATCATCACCACTTCTTACTTACGTGCTTTGCGCAGATGACACTAACATATTTTGTTCTCATAAATGCTTGAATACTCTAATTTATACTCTCAATAATGAATTAGTTAAAATCTCAACATGGTTTAAATGCAATAAATTGTCCCTTAATTTAGATAAAACATGTTTTATAAATGTTTGTGCTTCCCAAACACACTTTGATCAGGTTATAAACATTGCTATTGATGATATTTCTATAGTTGAAAGGAAATCGACAAAATTTGTACGTATAACTTTGGATTCAAAGCTTACTTGGAATAATCATGTAGATAATATTACAACATCAATTTCAAGGGCAGTTGGGGTAATTGGTAAAATGAGGGACCTTGTACCCGAGAAAATACTTTATACATTATATAATGCATTAGTGTTACCTTATTTTACATACTGTAATGTAGTTTGGGGGAACTGTAGTATAACTAAGATTAATATAATTTTTCTCTTGCAAAAAAGAGGACTTAGGATTTGTACTCATTCTAATTACTTAGCTCATACAAATCCGTTATTTTATAGATTAAACATTTTAAAAGTGAGTGATTTGCACTTATATCAAACAGCAATCTGTATGTTTAAATACACACAAAATTCACTTCCTCTTTTTCCTGACGTATTTATTCCTAATTCCCATGTTCACTCATACCCAACGCGTAATTGTACTGATTTTCATTTACACAATCCTAAAACTTTGTTAGCGCATAAGTCCATAAGATATCATGGTCCAGACATTTGGAATGCACTCCCTAGACATATTAAACAGTGTACATCTCTCTATTCATTTAAAGCTACACTAAAACAACACATTATTTCACAATATAATGTATAAAGATAAACAAATAAAAGCGTTCTTTGTAAAACTTTAGAAACTACATTAAATTTTGGTCTGACGTTACAAAGTAATACTGATGATTCAACATTTTGGCGCATGAGGACACTTGCACTTGCACACACACGCACCACTCACACCCTTGTTTTTGTTTAGTTTCTCTCTTATCTCTGTCATTAAAGGGGACCACCAGGCAAAGTACAACACATTATTATATGTTTTGGTACCGTTTTGTGATATCAAATGGATACCCAACATTTTGCAAAGGGTTGTGTAATTCATAATCAAAGCAATTAATTTCCACCACTAACGGAACCACGGCTATCTCGTGGTTCCACACGGACCGGGCATTTGCGAGTGCGCCAATGCAATTCACGCGTACGTCAATAGAATCCCGGATGATTCGTTCGCTCTGCATAGAGCGCCGCTGGCTCTGCTCGCATAATAGTTTGCGCATTCAGACCGCATGACCGCATGGCTGAGAAAGGTGATGCGTTTTCCAATTATATATTTTTTCTGAAAACATATTTTTGTGAACTTATTGAAGGAGTGGAATACTAAAGATGTTACCTTTCTATAAAAAGATTATTATTTTTGGGTGGTGGTACCCTTTAACGTATAATTAGTAGCCTTATAAAGATAAGATTCATATGCTAATTCTATAATTATTTATATTGAATCCAACTGTTTATATTCACATGTAATTGTAATATATATCATTTGAGTATCATGGCCCCCTCTTCTTGTTATTTAGCCAATATTTCACAACTCATTTTTATCTTAGCTCGGTTGACCGTCTGCTCAAGCTTTTGCTTATAACGGCGACCTTCTGCTTTCTTTCTTTACACACGCAATGGCCCAACGTATAAATTTACTCTTACTCATGTATTATACATTTGTTTCTATATTTTGTATATTGTTTGCATACCTTATGTTTTATATAATTATCCATATTTGTTGTATAACTGATTTGTTTGATTGCAGAAAATAAAGTCTTTGAAATGAAAAAAAAATGAAAAGTTCATTTAAATCATATAGTTCAGTTAACCTGTTTACAGAGACCACAACAGAGAAACAAGAAATATACATCTATATGACGTTGTGTTTCGTAGCCAAATAGTGCTTATCGTCACAGATCTAGACCGACGGCAAAACAGGGGTGTACACGTACTAGATATCTGGTACGAACGACGGGCACGTAGATGCGCATGCGCACTGCTTCAAAAAATGACGTCACCGTACCAGTCCACTAGTGAACGTACAAATCGAAAAGTCCGTAATGTTAGTGTGCACTCAGCCGTGTGCCGAGAGAATGGGCATGGTCGCTCAATGGTATTACGGGCAGGGAGTGCGGTTTAACTGGCATTGACTAGGTAGAAATTGACAGAAATTGCCACCTGACATGGTCTCACTCACAAAAACTACACGACCAAAATTACTGTTTTTGGTATCGTTTTTCATTGGAAAAGACACCCGTCCGATGGACAAAAACATTTTAATACTATATTTTGAGAAGTGCCGCGTTCCGTTTTTCGGGGGCCACCCTGTATAGGATGTGTTCCCATTAATTCGTTTGAATGTGCGTGCAAGTGTATGTGGTATATAAATCATGTGTGCGTGGGTGTGTGTGTGGGTGTAGGTACGTGTGCTTGTGTGTGTATGTATGCATGTGTATTTTGGTGTTTTTGGATACAAACATAATTTGAGAATAATTCACAGTTTGTGATTTAGCTTTTGTTTAATATTTCATTGTCGCTGATCTGTTCCAACATTTTCACACTTTTCATAAGGCACTGATGCGACCGTGTTTGTTGCCATAGCAGCAACGTTCGGAGACAGTGACGTAATTCACGTTCAGATCAGTAGGCGAAGGGTAATAGATGCGTACGTGAAACTCCGTGAAGAGACGGAGTTCACACTGATGGATTTCGAACAGGCCGAACGGTGGTCATTTACAGGTATCTATGGATATCTTTTCTTTTTTTCTTTTTAGGCAATGTATCAATGTTTTGTAAAAAAATAGTCTTGCACTAGCTCCGATATATTAAATATATTTGTTTTACATGAAATCGATATCTCATGTTAGCAATAGATTATACAATAATAGTGCAAAGATGAAAATATATTTGCTAAATGATGATCTTAGTTTCATAAAATGATTAGTGTACACTATATTTCACATAATATGCGTAGTTGGTGGCTTTCAGAGTGAGCCCGAATACCCCTCGTCGGATTAATTACTATGCATTTCAACAAGCCTTTTTTCCTTCAACTATTATAGGTTTGTCTGTCACGGGTCGGAACATTTCTGGAAACGGCTTGTTTGTTGTGTTCGACAGAGGTGTTGGCCTTCAGCTCAAAGCTGTGGAAGGCGCACTAAGCATCTTACTCACTGCGCCCGAGTCCTTCCGGGGTCAAACGCAAGGCCTGATGGGAACGTGGAACGGGAATGCTAGTGACGATTTCTTGACACCGCAGGGCATGACACTGTCACCCAATCTGACGACGCAGGAGCTTCATTATCAATTTGGTCTACAATGTAAGGACAACAAAAATCCGAATATTTTTTCAAGTGTATTAAAATTTAAATATTAATCAATCTAATTGATTTTATGTAATAGGAATATGACAAATAGTTGTTTTAAGAATAGAGTGTTAAACCCCATGGAAGTATAGTCTCATCCCCGTTATCTCACTGCTGTATGTGTTTAAACTCCATATGTATGTGTTTAAACTCCATATGTATGTGTTGTTTATTAAAACAAGGGGAAATCCAAACGGAAAACTCACTCTTCTTCTACGAAATGGGAACCGACCACGAGACCAACACGGACCGGTCTTATACACCGATCTTCGAGCCTGTCGTGAACCCTGCCCTGGACCAGGCCCTGGTTTTGGAGGTATGCGGGAACAACCAATTCTGCGTGTTTGACTTCCAGACGACGGGGTCCCAAGGCTTCGCGCAGGCCTCCGTGGAGTCATTCATACAGTATGAGATTGCCGTGCAGAACACTGAAATCGGTTCGTAAAAGAGTTCAGGTTCACTGTCCAACCAGGGAGGTGGTATTCCATGGTCCAACCAAGCTTATTCGTGTGACGACATATCTAAGCTGAATTTCTCTACTTTGCTAGTCTAGTTTAGACCTTGTTGAACTGATTCACCCATTACCATGCTTACGCGTGTAGCCCCAGCACTCTCCGTCGTTATGCAGCTATGGGGCTTCAAGTGTTAGGGGATGAATCAGTTCATCAAGATCACTCTAGACTACTACTCCATATAATCTGATAATTATGAGCATGAGCAAATGCTATACAAGGGATCTAGTAACACTGTCAAAATCAACAAAACAAATTATTTAGAACTATATTGTAGTGATTCCCCAAAACTTCGTTGTATTCGTATTACTAACACTTTAATAGGAGCATAAATTATGGGACATTTTACGGTTTTCTGAATGTCTATGTCGTTATTAAAATATTTAATTATGGTTGAATTGTTTAAACTTGAGTGTCGCCATGTGTGACTGTCAATTGTGCACAAAGAGTAATAGCAATATACCACTTTGCATGTTCGCTCATTACTCGACAATACGACATTCATGTAACGCGCGGTTTCCGATCTCGAGATCCCGAGTTTGAACCCGTTTGCCCTTCAGCAAGGCATTTAATCCACATGATCGAACACATACATACATACATATTTTATCAACCCATTGACAGTTTTTGCATCAGTCAAATAGGTCTTAGATCCCTTTACCACAAAGTCAAACTATAATGCTATAGGTACATTAAATATACAAAGAAATGTTTTGAAAATGCATTCTTAGTAATGTTATTTAATTTCACTAGCCTCTATAGTGACAAAGGCACTCAAAAGGCAGATATTAATTGCTAAAATTATGTTTCTCATTTTCACGAAGCCAATAAGGTCATCCAAAGCTTTTCATTCCTGTGATTTTAAAAATGTCCATAAAAGTACTTTTTGTCAAAAACACGATTTGCACGCATTTTCATCTGGAATTTCGATAACATACGCAATATGCATGTTGGTGTATTTAAAGGACCTAAACAATACAACGTACTTTGGCATTTATTTCATAGTTTATGACTTGTAAAATAGGTCTGCCGAAAAAAAAATCCATGAAAGAAAACTCAGTAGTGATTTAAGACTAACTTTATGATGCCAGATCTCATTTACAACCAGTTTACGCCCCACTCACATTTAGGGTCCAGAATCGGCAGCGTGATTGACACGTGATCGACAATTCATTGGCTTATGTCATGACGCGTCATTTACAGAATTTAGTTCATAAGTCCGTTCTTTAGATGATGTCACATTTTGGCGATTTAAAAGGGGCGTTCCCTGGACAATTAGATATTTACTAATTACCCCAAAATGTATTGATTTCATGATAAAGGACTGCCAAATTCTTTTTCTGCAGGAAAAATTACGTATAGAGAGTCGAATTATGAACATTAGGCCATCTAGACGCTGCAGTTCCTTTAATATATTACGAATGTGACGCTACCGTATCTTGGTATAGCAAAGGGCGTGGGGCATCTTTTCAAATCCCATGGTTTAAATGTATTGATAATTGTATCGATAACTTCGAATCATGTTTTGATACATGTGTACTATGCGTATCTAATTATTGCAGTATCCTGCCCGTCCTTACCGCCACCTTCAAATGGGGGCGTGGTCGTGTCCAGGTTCAGCGAAGGAGGCGTGGCCAACTTCAGCTGTGACGTAGGCTACGACTTGGGTCACGAGGTCACGCTTACCTGCCAATCAGACGGCACGTGGAGCGATGGGGAAATCCCCAAGTGTCAACAGGGAAGTACTTTCCCACCCTTGGCCACACCGACTCCGGGATTACGTAAGACTTGAATTTTAAAATGTACTAATAAAGTATTAAGTATGCTCACCCTATTTGGGGATCATCGTTCTAAATGCATTTTCACATTAGAAGATGACACGACGACACGACACCCGACTTAATACCCGATAGAACACCGACACGACACCAACCAGTGTAGCCGGCTGTCACAGAGATTGCACATAATCGATAACTTTGTGTCATATACAGTATATGGCGCGTCAATTTGTCGTGTTTGATATCGATTGCCGTGTCGGATCATTATTTTATAGAAGATTTGGGCGGGAATAATCAATTTACTTTTTATTCACATTTATTAAAGGGGTAGTACAGTTTGGTTTAGTGGGCGCTTCAAGAAATATTTTTCATAAGGCAATGACAAACTAAGTGTACACAAAATCGCACATTTCGTAAGACATATTTAACTTTGTTTGATTAAAATCTGTTCAGAAACAGCTGGAATATCGATAAATATTAAAATATAAAATTAAAGGTACCGTTGAGTATTTCCCGAAGTGCCCCCGATATTTTTGGGTGAGATAATGACAAACTGACTGTCAAATTTGAAAGAACATACAATTTTAATGACAGAATAAACTTTATTTGATCAAAATTGGTTCGGAAACAGCTGAAATATCCATAAGTATATTTTTATTAAAAATATTCTTCACCGGCAATCACCGGGGGATATTTATACTTTTTAGAAAAAGATAACAAAATGATTAAAGACCACTTGGAAAAAAATATGAATAGGTTTTGAAAAAGTCCTAAAACCAGTGATTCTTTTAAATAGCGCCCTCTTGAGTTGTAACGGCTCTTTTTGAATGATAACAGGGGTTTAATACGTCGTTTGTACTCGTGTATACTTTTCGAGCATGGTGAGATTATAGCTATTACTTTGCACCGTAATGATACAGGTTTTGGTTAATGAAGTTAAGTTTGACCAATATACTCAACTATCCCTTTAATGATTAAAGAACATATTCATATATTCTACACATTTTCGAAACAAGGGTGGCTTTAAAAACTGTTTTTGATGATATCACAATTGAATAATTATTTTAACTAAACATCAAATTTACATTTTGATAAAAATAGTACAGAATTACAGTGTCTAAAGGGCGTCGACTTGTATTAACGGCTGCTTTTTGACCAAAACAGCACCTTTAACTTAGCCTGTTATTTAATTATGTTTTGTTTTGCCATTAAAGCATTCTTGAATTATAACTATTCGATGTTAATGATAACTGACAAGCATTGGTAACTAAAACCAGTTTGATTCAAAACTGTATTTACTTTTCATTAAATCATTTAACCTATTCCCCGCTTTATTTCAGCTTTACCGAATTACGCGATCTGTCTAATTGTAATCGCCGGAGCTTGCTTGGTGATCTTGTTCCATCGCGTTGTGTTATCAGGATTTACTGCCGGACAAAGTCCTTTACATTCGGGTATGTATACATATTCGTAGGAGGCGGGGGAGGGAGATCCCAGGGGCTGCACAGCCCTGGCCGTTTTGGAAGACCGGCCATATTCGGGCACAAAGCACTTCAAATTCGGGCTAAACCATAATAACCTAACACATAAAGTATCAAATCCCCTCGATTTCACAACCAATTATTGTTTCCAAGATTTCTTCTTGCTAAAAATATTAATACGGTAGTTAGAATAACTATGTTTTGAAATAAACGGTAACCATCACTTCATGGCTGAATGAGTACAGATTGAAAACAAAATGACCCCAATTTCAAAAGTCACAAGAACTTAATTCGCACATACCTGTACATGGTGTGAAACATCACATGTGGATGGATGCATGATTATGATTTGTGAAACATTTAGAATTCCATCCATTTTGATTGTTTAATGATTGTAAATACATTTATCATGATTTGTAAAAGAGTACAATTCTATATTTCTTAATTTCTGCAATAAACTGCATCAATGATGTAACGTTTGCGAATTTGAAATATGACTATAACCATGATTACTCAACCATGAAGTGATGGTTACCGCTTATTTCTAAACAATTATATTCTAACTACCATATCAACTTTTTAGACGAAATCTTGAAACAAGTATTGGTTATGAGGAGTTTTATGAGGGATTGGTTAGTGGGTAAGTTAATTTCTTGTGTTCGGTTTATATCGGGCAAAAATCATGTCATATTCGGGCACAACCAAAATAATCGAGCGCGCAAATCCATGTCATAATAATTTTTGTGCAAACTCAAGTTACATTTGTGCAAAGTCTTGTCATTTGAGCAGCATAACGTCATTTATCAGGCGGAACCGCGCTCATATTTGGGCAAAATCGTGTTGTTTTCGGATTATGAACCTTTTAAAAACAAGACATTTATCAGCGAATCATGCAAAGATCGTTTTTTCTTTATGGTGTATATTGTTCTTTTTCGATGCCGCCAATGTTGATGTTCATGATTTTTACCAATTTATTTCACAAAAGTGTGAAATTCGTATCAGTGGGTTGGGCTTGAAGCTTGCAAGTTCTGAACGTTTGAAATTTTGTTCACTTAACCACCCATGTAGGGTTTATTAGAGTACAACAACATTTGACGACGGACCTTCATTCATTTACATGTACATTGAAATACATTACCAAAATTACAAAAAATATATAAAGATGATACAGAAAGGGATACCATGACAATTTTGCATTACTTTAGTACAAGTCATATAGAGAAAGAAAATGATTATTCAATAATAATAATAATATACGCGATTTATATAGCGCCTAATATGATTGATAATTATCTCATCTCTTTACATGTGGACTTTTCATACAACAATACTGAGCTAAATTATGTGTATACAGTTGTTTTCCTTTTTACAGTTGAATAATAATAATAATAATATACTCGATTTATAGCGCCTTTATATATGATCAATCTGATCCATCTTTAAAGTGTAATAAATTATGCTTGTAAATGTATACTTAGAATTTACTTCTGTAAATATTTTAAATACGCTACGAATATTATAATGTATGTTTAGCAACGGATCATAAGGATTTTATAAAATAATATGTCCTCCTTAAATCCCTATGCAGGTCGCCAAAAACGAAACAAGTGTGGGCATTTTTAAGTGGATGCTAATTTTTTTTCTACCTAAAGGGATATTAGTAAGCTTTTTTGACATGTGCAATAACTGATGAATGGTGAATTTAACATGTATACTGTATGTGTGATCCGATATATCCACGGAGTGATGTGTGAACAAATCATATGGTAAATGATGTCATATGACCCGAGTAATGAGCAAAAAATGCAAAGTTGAATTTCCTAACTTACTGCACTTACTGTGTACACAGTGTGTAAGTCTCTACAAGAGACTCTCAAATCTGAAACATGATATGTTTCTTTCTACCGAAAGAGAGATTCAGAATTACAATGAGGTATGTGAAGAATTATTAGCTTGACAAGTTTAATAGACCCTTTTAAGAGCAATGCATTTGACCAATTCTATACAAATTAGTGTTATTTTCGTATTAGAAGATTGCATTTTGACGATTATTATATTTGCAGTGCTTACCCAAAGGATGTAGAAGACAAAGCCACCCACCAGAACCCTACTTACGAGGTAAGTATAATACATGCACAGATGCATGGATGAAAAATCTTTACAGTCACATAAATGGTTTGCGCCCTTGTACCCCCCCCCCACCCCCCTCCCTCCCCCCTCCCCTTCCCCCACGTCTTCAGACTCTGGTCATTTCCACTCCTCACGTATGGAAAAGCATCTACAACAACCACACGTTTTGATGCCCTGTTTTACATAGCGCCATTACATTGCAAAAAATTACAAATGCATGTTGACTTCGTTGATCTTTAATAATGAATACATCATATATTTTTGTACTATTTGATGTACATTCGTGTCATATTTCTTATATCATTTGTTCTATTATTTGTATTCTACTGCTAAGCTCCCCTAAAAAAGAACATCCAGAAGCAATTGACTTTTGTGACATCATAATGCCATTCAACCATTAGTCAGCTAGATAAACGTGAACAAAAGATATGTTCTCACCCACTGAGTACCTTATTGCATGAGCATTGGATGTTCTTCATTGAAACCATCTTTTATGGTGAGTTGGGCATTGTATAAATTTGCAATGATATTGTGAACAGGTGGTCAGGGACATACCAATGTCTTTTGTTCATCTAGCTGACTGATGGCTGAATGGCATTATGATGTCACAACAGTCATTTCTTCTGACGGTTTTCTTAGGGGTTAAGGCTTAGCAGGTAGAATCAAAATAATAGAAAAATATGATAATATGTTTTCAATATGTATGTTTAATTTGGATTATGATTGAAAGAAATCTTCTTTCTCTTTTTATTTCCTGACAACAGAGAAAACTAAACAGGATGTGATGATTACGAGCCATTGGAGCATCGGTACTCCTGCATAATATATTTCGAGGACCTGGACATGTTATTGTATAATTCATGTTCTGAATGGTTTCTATAGAAATTCACCGAGGTTGCCACCTTGGTAAAACAATTGGCAACCTTGTGCAATTTTTGTTATGAGCATTCCAAATATAATTAGGTAATTCGCATATTTTTGAAATAAGTTCAGAGGTCAATTTCCATATGAGAATAGTACAAATTGATACAACAATTATTATAGGGTATTTGGGTGGTAAGGAATCGTATTCCGGTGCTCATTTGCATGTGCCATTATGAGCAACACCCTGCAATTCATGATGGCTGCCGCTAATTTGCATATGTATGTTATTAATTTACAGGGGCTACAGCCTCTATTAAGCAGTAAGTATGTTGTATTATTGCATAATCATGTTGTAATATATATTTTAAATGTTTCAGCTAAGTTGCCACCTTGGGCAACTGTTGGTGATGCATACAATTAGCATAATTACATTATTTACTTAACTTTGCATACTCCTAGAAATCAAGTAAAATCGTGAATATTGGTTCAAGTTTCAAGTTTATTTACTAAACGGTATACGCTTTAGCTCGATGAAAAGTCAATACCTAAGTAGCAGCATACACTATTATAACGCTGTGTGAAAATGGTTCTTGAACTTCTTTATACTACTTTAAGTGTAGCATGATTAGTTGTAGAAAGAAGAGGGTTGTGTAAAGTTGTTGAAATTGTTTACACCGCGTTTTAACAGTGTTTAGCGATAATTGTATACTTTTAACATTACCACGTAGGAAGTATAGGTTTTCCCGTCCATTTTCACAATTTTTTCATTCAATTTTATACATTTGTTCTTCAATTCGTCTCGAGAACTTTGAAATGTGCCAATGTTGATTTCGATTCGTCTTTGGTCGATCAATTTCATAATTATAAATGTGCACATCAAATTATGAAATATTATATATAACTTTCAATAATAATACAATTTTGGTCAAACGTAACATGTATAACTCCATGATGCACGAATGGTAGTAAAACACATACATGGTTAACTTAAAGGTTTTTTTCTTTTCATTCCGCAAAAGCAGCCGTCAACAAATTCCTTACATTTTGTAAACGTGCGGTGGTTTGTCTAGAATAATCATGTATTAGAGAGATGTTGTAAAGTTGAAGTTGTAAAGCATTTTGCTATATATATTCGGCAATATGAATAATTTACAAATATTTCTGAAATCATTGAATACAGGTTGATCTCAAAAAATATAATAGTATCCCAATAGCATATGCTCATTGATATGAAGAGCTTAATTCCAAAAGGGGCTATATCCACTTTCCATAAAAAATGATTTTAACGATATCACCGCATTCATAAGCTACGTAGCTATCTAGAAATCTGAATTTTAGGACGAATTACGAGATCATAATCAAATATGGAACGTTCAATTTCATATTCCCATAGGCACGTGTACAAAGTTTGACAAAGAAACCTGATTTCTCCGAAATTGAAAAAGTGGATTATAAGCCCCTTTTGGAAATAAGCTCTTCATTATTATGTAAGTTGTATCTGAACAATTTGTATCGAACTTTTGTGTGCTCTTTCCCCGGGGGGTGGGGGGGGGGGGGGGGTCTGTCCTCATAGAAAGGGGCTATCATGCGTGACCAAGAATTCACGTAAAAAAGGTGTTTTTACGATCAGGCACGTTACGTACGTATAGTGAATAGGGTCTCAAAATCACAAAAAATCAGGAAATAGGGTATCTTTTTTAACTAATGAGTTACGCATTTAGGGTCTTAAAATTCAGCTTACGTACTTAGGGGTTCATTCAACACTAGAACAAGTTTTAGTAACCGTTTTTGAGCTGAAATATCCACCAAATCCCAGTCCAAAACATCGCACACGTTCGCAAAGACAGCCCCTGGATTTATCCAGTGTTTCGATCCCTGGATATCTATCTCATTAACATGAACGCGACTATCGTGGATAAACATGGTAAAAACAACTCAATATTCCTGTCAACTTTATTCAGATCTTCGTTGTAGCTTTCGAACCTAACTCGTACTCTGTTCATATTCCCATCAGCCCCATCTATTTTCATTTCATCACAAATGCTATGACTACAGTAACTCGAAATAAATATTCTTTGAATAATTTCTTTAAGATTGCAGCAACGAGTTTAGATCCCGTGGTTTAGATTAATTGCCCATATAAGTCAAGTGCAATAGCACACATATTTGTTGCATATTTAGTTGTTGTTTTCTATTAGTTCAATTGTGGTAATTATCACAACTTTTGATTTCGTTCTGTAAGTGTTCATGACAATTGTACATGAAATCAATTGAAGTGTGGCAGTTTTGATATCTTAACTTAATAGAATTAAAATCAAAAGGAAGGATAATAATACTTTAGAACTGTCAATATGGAGTAATGGTTCCTTTCAAGATTGCAGCAAAGATTTTAGATTTTAGATTGATTACTTAAAGGGAGCGTTGAGTATTGGAGCGTTGAGTATTGCAATACATGTACATACTACACGTACTATTACCGCGCACTGCACTACAGTCCCGTATTAGGACCTAGAACGCTAGTTCTTCGCGCTGGCGTTAATTTGACACTTCGAGTTGTAACGGCTCTTTTTGAATGATTAACGGGGGTTTTATTTTTGTGGTTTGTAATTGTGTATACTTTCGAGCATGGTGAAGTAATAACTATTAGTTTGTACTGTAATCGTGCAGGTTTTGGTTACTAAAAGTTAAGTTTGACCAATACTCAACTACCCCTTTAAATACGTATTCAAGTGTTATAGTTATTAATACATAACTCAAGTAGATTTAGTTTTTGTTGTTTTATATTAGTTAAATTGTGATAATTACCAAACCTTTTAATGTTGTTCTGTATTAAGTGTTCATGACAATTGTACCATGAAATCAATGGAAGTGTGCAGTTTGATATCTTAACTGAATATAATTAAATCAAAAGGAGAGATAAGAATAGTTTAGAACTGTCCTATATGGAGTAAATGTTTCCTTTTAAGATTTCAGCAAAGATTTTCGATTTTAAATTGATACGTTAAATTAGTATTCAAGTGTTATAGATTTAGTGGTTGTTTTCTATAGTTAAATTGTGATAATTATCAAACCTTTTAATGTTGTTCTATAAAAGTGTTACATGACAATTGTACATGAAATCAATGGAAGTGTGCAGTTTGATATCTTAACTGAATATAATTAAATCAAAAAGAAGGATAATAATACTTTAGAACTGTCTACATGGAGTAATGCTTCCTTTTAATATTAGCAGCAAAGATTTTAGATTTTAGATTGATTACTTACATTAGTATTCAAGAGTTATAGATTTAGTTGTTATTTTCCTATTAGTTAAATTGTGATAATTATCAAACCTTTTAATGTTGTTCTGTATAAGTGTTCATGAAAATTGTACATGAAATTCAATGGAAGTGTGCAGTTTGATATCTTAACTGAATATAATTAAATCAAAGTAAAGAAAATTACACTTATAAGAACTGTCTTTGTGGAGTAATTATTAAATGGATGTTGATTGGTGTGAAGTTTCATGGCTGTTCCTGGCCCGGGTTCCAGGGCTGTTCCATATCGTGCTCATAGGGTTGGAAAACAACTTATTTACATTATGCTTGATCAAGGGCCTCATGCAAGGAAAGCGAAAATAGTATTACTATGTAACCCGTATGTCACACGTCCCAGGTCATAAATAAAAAAATTACACTTTGATCAAGTCTTAAAAGAAATAATCCGGCTATGCCTTTATTAGCTCGTTGTCAATAAGGCAATTCAATATATATGATCCACAATCAATGATCACACACACAATAATATCATATGCATATAAACATATATGCTAAAACTCTAATACTATACTTGGTTCCTTTAAACAAACTACAGTACTTAATTATAATTACCTCCTGAAAGCGGCATTTAAAGCTTATTATCTAAATTAAAAGTTTATCGCGATTCTAATATTAAAGGTTCTGTATATATCGTTCGCGCCTAATTCGTAGCTGGAAGGTAAACTTGACTGTAGAAAAAGACGAGATGGTTGCAAACGTCCGCGCAGCCGAAGTGAAGTATATCAGATTCT
>JBAMJV010005859.1:0-131605 GCA_037951105.1 Echinarachnius parma
ATATATTACCTAAAGGGTCCTAACTCCACTACCTTATTATATCCAAAAGGGCCTTAATTCTACCTCGCTACATATGTCACACTTACACTTAGGTGGTCTTTTCATACTACCTTTGACTGCATAGCCATTTGCTATAATTGATAATCACAACGCATGGATGGCCATATCCATGTAATGAAGATATATAAAGATCAGTGCATGACTCATGATTTCTGGGGGGGGGGGAGCAGTTAGTCAAGTTAGTCAAGGACGAGGGGCTGGGCAGTAAGGGGTAAGGGGATCAAATGGGTGTCCAAAGAACTTTAATACTGACAGCTCGATTCTATGCAATGTTAAGTCTTTTTTGTATGTGTCTATAGCACATTGTAACATATAATTCAAACAAAAATATTGTGTGTATTTAGGAACAAAATGATAGATCTAGCTCTAATGTTATGAATATTGTGACTTTGTGGCACTTATTGGGTTTTGTTCAAATCTAATTAATTATGGACATGAATAAGTGCATACAAATCTCAAATATATGGAATATATTACAAGAAAGGTATTTATATAATATAAACCCCTCACAAAAAGTTTCCCAATTCAAGTTTGAGTGTTCATCTATCTTGTCCCTAAGTTATCTTACATGAATTGGTATCAGTGAAAGGCCTGTTTATTCCCCTTTACATTGATGCTACATTTGTAATGGTTATGTAATTATGGAATGTGTATTAGACCTGAATATGGGGCCAAATGACTGACTCATCAACACCATTCATAACACAGCCTATCTCCAAACAAATGGAGAATTTACATTCACAATAACATTGTATTATCTGCAACATTTCCCTTTTGACATGGCTCCATATTCAGGTCTACTGCACATTCCATAAATAGAAAATCATCACAAATGAGGCACCAATGTAAAGGGGAATAGACAGGTTTGTCAATCGTATCACATTCGAGTAGGATCATTTAACAAGATTTAACAAGATGGATATCAACGCTCAAACGTGAATTACAGAACTTTTTGTGGGGGGTTTATATTATATCTTTTTATTATCTTTTAGTTTCCAATAAACTTGCAGTTTTCATCCCCGGTGTTCTTATATGCTTTTGATTTATGATATTAAATGTATTTCTTATTCATGACCTTATTAGTTATGAACATATAGCAAGGCAATATTATATTTTCATGTCAATAATTATGTTTGGAAATTGGTCTATGTAGTAGGCCTCTGGTTAATATGAAAATCAAGGTTTGTGATTTAGGTCATTTTGTAGGTAGTTTTGTCATGTTTCATCATACAAACTAGTCAATTTACAGCAATAAAGTTAAGTTGTGCTGAAAGCCTGAAATACATGTATGCAAGTACAAACATGTAACAGCCATTTAAAAACATCTTTGTAGGAAAAGTCTGTTTTTCTCCGTATTTGATATCTAGAATTCACCATTAAAAATTATCTCCGTCAAACAAAGAAATATTATTTTCCATATATATGTTTCATTGTATGTTATTTTTTTTAGTATTGCACGGTTCCCTTTAAGATTGCTCTAGTACTTATCAATCCTATAAATGTGCTGTTCGTAAAGCATACAATACCTTTCATTGTTTATTGTGAATGCATGCAACCAGGCTGTACCAGCTCAGTAGCATATTAATGAGCTAATGATTATATCCTATAGATATACATACACCATTTGCAGAGTCATATAGGTGCTGGAAACCATTCAGATGCAAATCCAGATCAGAGTTTAATGGGCCAGTGTTTACCCATGTAATCTTATCTGCTTTGCATTAGCCATTTAGCCTGCTATGCAATTCAATTAAAGGAGGCAGATTAATTTGAAAAAGAAGAAGAAGAAGAAGAAGAAACAGCTGTTATCAATGCAGACAGTTCACTTGGCTAGCTGTTAAAGAGATCCAGTAACTTCATAAGATTTTTCAAAAAATGATTATTTTGAGACTGAGACTTCATTCAGTCAGGGAAATGAGAGCTACAATACCACCTCCCTGCTTCAATCATAATTATATCAACATCTGTATGATTCTTCTGAATGACGAGGGATAGTACTTAACATAGTTTCTATGAAAAAGAACACTGTACGTTGCATCTGGGCATGATCTGGCCAACTAATTGAGAGAATGAGATGCAGAAGCGCTATGTGCAACTTCAACCTCCTACAAAGTGACATAATAATCAGCGAGTTGATTGTGGTCCTAACTACCAAGGAAGAAGAAGAATACCTACTAATGAAAAAATTAAAAATTTATTTCAGATATGTTATCACCTACTGCCCATTGAATATATTCAACCATGAATATATTCATAATGAGGGATGCACTTAATTGAAGTAATCAAAACCAAAATTTCACATTTCTGTTATGAGACATGTGAAAGCGAGTCCAAGTGATTCTGGTTAAATTTGACAAAGTTAATGGGATCTGCACTTTAAGTAATCAGTTATGATCATATAATCATCAATGCACTAAACAAAATACAAGTTAATCATATACATGGTTCAAGGTACAACTATTGTTAATTATTTGTCACAAAACAAACAAATTAGCCTTTTGTATACTTGACATATATATGTACATTGTATACCAAAATCGTCATTGGCTGATTGGCCATTGGGCAATGTTTCTTTGTATCAAATTTCTTCTAACTAACAACCTGGTCTTTCAGAGCTGCTCTCCGAGTCTACTCGCCACTTTTACTGTAGGTTTATAATCTTCTTTTTATTCTAAATAAGTTTGTTTTTGTACTCACTGTATTATAGGCCACAAGACCATGACATTTTGAGTAAATATTGTTCAATTGTGTGCTTGTCTATCACTGGCAAAATGCTGTAGTGTGTCTCATCTGTTCTGTGAAGTGTCCAAATTTGTGGTGGACATTATGTCAATTATTTCTTATCTAGATTAATAAAAAAAAAAAAAAAAAAAAGTTTCTAACTATATAAGTATGATTACCATGAGATACATGTTTATATGATCAGTGAACCTTTTGAAAGTCCACAATTTTTCTTTTGTAGGAAAGTTAGCGGACTCAATCACTTGCTGTATTATACCTGTAGCCTAGGTCTTGCATTATCTACTTATGCAAACTGCAGTACTATACATTGCATCATAGCTTTCTAATATGGTAGTTTTTATGTAGAGTTGATTATAAAGAAAAATACTGCTCAGGTCTGTGTGATAAAATGATAGTCGGTAGGGGGCATAACCTTTCAATCCCTGCAGCATCTTCGTCATATATAATAGGCTAAAAGGTCATTTAGCCTCTGACAAATATTCATTCTGCCAGAACCGAAAGTTTAGACCCCCTACTGATTCTCATAGAGTTGATTATCTGTAATATTGTCTGTAATATTTTGTTGTTTTCTTTTAGAGACATCCGGATCCGCGCACTCTGCTGCGCAGCCCCATATGCTTTTCATCGTAGAGGACTATCCATGAGAAACAGACTGTAAAAATGGTGCAGGATTTACCTTCCCTATCTCCAACACTGGCATAGCAAGAAGGACATAGCTCCTGGACTTGAGCCCCCTCCCTCCCCCCCCCCCCCCAAAAAAAAAGAAATTAAAAAATCAGGCTTTGTTAATCTTGTTAGCCAGCAATTATGATCTGGGTGCTTTGATGTTTCAGGAACGCTGCCAGAGGCCTGCAGAGGCAGCTTATTATGCTAGCTAGAGTTCTTCTTCTGACTATAATCTGTTATTTATTGCTGTTTTCTATGAAATACAGACAGATGATTATCCAGGAGAAACAGACAACAAAGATGGCAGAATTTACCTCTTCAAGTCAAGGGTCAAAGGGACTGTCTTCGTCTACTCCTGCATACTACATGTACTTGTTAATGGTCATGCTACCGTTCTGCCAAGTATGATGTTAGAAAGATATTAGGTAGATGTTACATACTAGATAAGAGTTGATTAACATGACTTTTATCTGTCTGTTCTTGTTTTTGTTTTTTTAACAGAAATCTGCCCACGATATTCATCATGGGCGACTATCCAGGAGAAACAGACTACGACGATGGCAAAATTTACTTCTCCAAGTCAAGGGCTGTAGGGGTCGTCTTCGTTTTCTCTTGCGTACTACTAGCAGTTGGACTCATGTGTGGTTTGCTGCCCTCTCCTCAGTGTGTAATGTAAGTATTTCTAAAGTAGATAATTAACCTAATTGACCCAATAACCAGGCGCCGTGTGAATCACACCGCTGTTCATAGTTATTGCGCAATACAGGGTGGCCCCCAAAAAATGGAACGGGGCACTTCCCAAAATAAAGTACTAAACTATTCATGTCCATCAGTGTATTTTCCAATGAAAAACGATACCAAGAACAGTAATTTTGGTCGTGTAGTTTTTGTTTTAGGACGCTGTGAGTGAGACCATGTCAGGTGCAAATTTTTGTTAATTTTTACCTAGTCAGGGCCAGTAAAACCGCACTCACTGCCCGTAATACCATGCCCATTATCTCGGCACACGGCTGAGTGCACACTGTCAGTGGCGCGCTGTGTTGTACGATATGAAAGGCGGTGCGTGCGGTTTTACTGGCCCTGACTAGGTAAAAATTGACAAAAAACGGAACCTGACATGATGTCACTCAAAGCGCCCTAGAACAAAAACTACTCAACCAAAATGACTGTTCTTGGTATTGTTTTTCATGGGAAAAGACACCCTACCGATGGACATAATAATTGTGTTACTGTATTTTGGGAAGTGCCCCGTTCCGTTTTATTTGGGCCACCCTGTATAAGTGAACATTATATTATCATACAAATGTCATCATCAACATAGGCTATCTAAGTAAGGTGGGGGTGTAGTTCGTCTAGCTCAACTATATCCCACCACTTACACAGGTCATCATGACAACTTTAAAGGAGAATTCCGGACGAGTTTAAACAAAATACAGTATATTGGAAATAAATCTAGGGATGTGCTTGAATATTTTCAGGATTTGACTCTCTTTGGTTGATTTCTAAGAGATTTTTTCACAATCATGAGACCCTTACGTAGCACCCTCACTTTGCTTAATTTCTTGAGTAGGCTTGAATCCGGTGCCACTGCATTGTGATCACTGCATGTGTCATTCATAATAGCCGGTCATGCAGAGCCAGCAAATTCAATAACAACGTTTACAGGACTTTGTGTCTATTAAAATTCCAATGAAAGCCAAACGTGTTACAATTTCAGGCAGGCAAGTATTTTCAAACAGTTCAACAATGCAGTAATGCTCAAAGGCACGGTTGAGTGGCGCATCGTGGACTAAACTATTCATGATCGAGCATTGTATTGGTCCGATCAAAAGAACACATTCGCTGCAGTGTAAAAACATAGATAGGCGCTTAGTGAGGGTCGCACGTCACAAATTGGTGCATTGTGGGATAGAACAAGCTCGCTCGCGAATTTGTGTCATTAGAATTTCAAAGCCAATTATAAGAACCCACAATCATACTTTTTTCATACAAAATTGTGTTTATTGACCTAGAATATCTGTCTTTCAATCATTAGAAGCTTGAAATCATGTGGAAGTCCACTTTAAAGGGGCCTAAGGGGAGGGTATATTTTCTGTTGTATTGATCGAATCAGGCAATTTTGCCTTTCCATCTTTAAATTATATGAATTTGATACAAAAATAGAAAGTAGAAACATAGATTCTATTGCCGAGAACAGCTTGTATCCACTATAGAGGCAATTAGTGTGATAAAATGAGAGTAACAACAAAAAAAGAGCTTTCAGATATCTAGCAGTTCCTCTAGACAATAAAATAACAAATAATACCCATAAACATTGAAATATATACATGTACACTAGTACATGCATGTATAAAGTTCAATGTTTAGGTGTTTTACTTGTCAGTTAATTGCCAAGAGGAAGCACTGCAAGATCTGAAAATTTGGCGCTTTTTTAATTTACTACTTTGACCAAAGTAACATTGAGGTAAACTGAAAATGTGCCTTTGATTTTTTCACCCTGTAGTGAGGAACCACCAATTGAACCTACGGCACCGATTCCAACCCCTACCAAGCGGGCCACAGAACCCCCACAGGGGCCTTGGGATAGCCTGCGGCTTCCTGGTGACCTCGTGCCCTCCCACTACGACATCGAGATCCGCATCGACATCGACCAACAACAATCCTTCGAGGGTACGATCACCATCCACATGAGGTGTGAGATGGCCACCAACCTCCTCCTCTTACACAGCAAGGAACTCGAGATCGTCCAGGGATCATGGTCATTGATGACCGCCGATGGAGCAACGATGATTGGGCTTGATGGCGATCCATGGCTGTTTCCTAAGAACCAGTACCTGGTGGTGCCCCTGGCAGATACGCTTGTGGCAGGACAGGACTACAAGTTTGCGGTGGGTTTCAAGGCCCCACTGGAAGACGGGTTAGTGGGACTATACAGGAGTTCTTACGAGGCTAATGGGCAGACAAGGTGAGTGAATGGTTTATGTACTGATAGCAGACTTTTTAGTCACTTTGGCCAAAAGAAAACAATTCTAAAAGAATGTCATCAACTTTGTAAAGTCTGACAGTTTCAATCATTTGATATACAGTGAGTCTTGCTTGCCGTGGAGTGTTTGATACGGCCATTACGAACATTTAACTGACAGTAGTTCTGTAATTTTGTTTGTATAGGCTATAGCTAAGTTACAAACTGATTTAACTGTAGTCACCTTGGTAATTGTGTCCCTCAGGTATTTGGCTACGACCTTCTTTGCCCCGACCGATGCACGCAAGGCGTTCCCATGCTTTGATGAACCCGCCATGAAGGTATCTTTCAACCTGACCTTGGAACACCAACTGGGATACGTTGCCCTGGGCAACATGCCCCTCCTGTCCAACGAGACAACCTCAGAGGGCTGGGTTAGGTCGGTCTTTGACAAGAGCGTTCCCATGTCCACCTATCTTGTCTGCTTTGTCGTCTGCGACTTCATCAGCCGGGAACAAGTCACCGAAAACGGTGTTACAGTGAGTATTTAAATCGTTAGGTAAGAGCTAGTGAGAAAGATTTTAGGTTGATTTTGGGCTAAAGGGAATGGAAACCAAGTATAATGTGCTACTGTTGTGGTAAGCAAAATTTATGATTTTCTTTTCAAAAACATGTATCATTCATTTCTTTTATTTCAAGATGAGAGTGTGGGCTAGAGCAGATGCCATTGACTCTGTTGATTATGCAGTGGAGAAAGGGGTGGAATGTCTGGACTTCTATGATGTATATTTCGACACAGCCTTTCCTCTTCCTAAAATCGGTGAGTTGCAATCCAGATATTGATACATTTTCCTGTTTTCTGTGAGGGTAGGTTGCTACATAACACTTTTGAAAGCTCTGGATCATTGTGGAAGAAACAATTTCTAGAACCTTGACTAGACTGTGTTATTGTTATTCTTCAGGAATATAATACAAAATAATATTATAATATACTCGATTTATATAGCGCCTAATATGATTGATAATCATCTGTATGCGCTTTACAATGATAATATTACCCCCGGTCATAGGATACAATGCAAACCTGCACACATTGTGTGCACCATCTCCATTCCCTTGGGATCATTTCTTCCAAGCGGCTCATGGGCATTGAGAACATATATAGGCTTTCACCTCCTACCAGGTCCCCATTTATACACCTGGGTAGAGAGCAGCAATTGTGGATAAATTGTCTTGCTGAAGGACAAAGGGAGTGGGCAGGGTTCGAACTCGGGATCTCATGATCGGAAAGCACGCACTCTACCAATCTTGCCACACCACATCCACATGTTACATGTTATAAAACGTGACTACAGTTCTATATGTTAGCAACTAAATATATACAATCTCCCGATATTTCGTAAGACCCCAGAGAAAATGACTTCTCTCTTTCTTTCATTTTATGACATATTTTATAACTTCTATCTTTCTTTAATACATTTTATGACATTTTATAACTTCTATCTTTCTTTAATACATTTTATGACATTTTATAACTTCTATCTTTCTTTAATACATTTTATGACATTGTATGACTAATTCTTTCTTTCTTACATTTTATGATATATATTTGGGCGTGCTTCTGCAGGGTGAACAGGGAAATAAGATCGGGCACATTGTCCCATGTAGGGCTAGATTAGTCACAAATCATGCTGCATTTTGTATCCCTTGTATTCATCTCGACAATAGGGACGGCACATTTTCACATAAGACCTATATATATTTGTAATAGTGGGTATTGTTCTATACTGTATACTGAATGTTCCTTTTACTTTCCCTTTCTTGACTTGCAAAGAGAGGAGAAATGTGCTTCATAAATATTATATTATCATTATAATTACAGATATGATCGCCATTCCCAACTTTGCGACAGGGTCATGGAGAACTGGGGTCTTACGAAATATCGGGAGATTTTATATATTTAGTTGGTAACATATAGACCTGTAGTCACGTTTTATAACATGTATCATATTATTATTTCTCCATTTAATTTTTCCTACGTTTACTTTGAAACAGATATGATCGCCATTCCTGACTTTGCAGCGGGGGCCATGGAGAACTGGGGTCTTATCACGTACCGGGAGTCGGCCCTGCTCTACACGGATGGTGTGTCGTCTGCCAGCAACAAGCAGCGTGTGTGTGCCATCGTGGCTCACGAACTAGCTCACCAGGTGAGTTATGGGATGGACGAGGTTGAACATGTTCCTGACTTGACTTTAAAATTCACATAGAGTTTATAATAGAGGAGCCACATTGTAACCTTTTAAAGGCCATGCTGTATATTAAATAGTTAAAACAAAATTTGTCGGATTCCAGCTTGTGGCCCAAAAGCTGAATCTGGCGGCCCCAAACAAAAGAAAATACAAACTATTCTGTTATATTTGGTTGCCCATTTGGACCGATTGAGCATCATTAAAATTTGGTGGCCCAAAGCTAACTTTAAGTGGCCCCAAGCCAGTGGTCCTGTGCTAATTTGAGCAGTAGTTCTGGTTGTTTTTTTAGTCCATACAGAACCCACAAGGTCCCTGTAGGCAATGGGTAAAATTTAAATCGAATTCACCAGGGATATGACAGAGAAATTCCCAAAACCAGTGCCGAGTCGAACTCAATGTTTAAACGACCTAAAAACCTTTAAATGTTTGGCATTTATGAAAATGTTGAACGTTTTACCTCATTCTTCTTTTGATTGATTTTTCTTCCTGATATTTTATTGAAATTGGTTTTATGTTGTTGTTTCCCTTGGTGTCAGTGGTTTGGAAACCTGGTGACTCTCGAGTGGTGGGACGATACATGGCTAAACGAGGGATTTGCATCGTATGTGGAGTACCTCGGAACCAACGCCACAGAACCCGAATGGGGAATGGTATGTACATGTAGTTTCATTATATTACCTTTGAACCCACGGATAGTTTTAATGTCATGATATGTTTTGACAGTATTTAAATGTACATGAACATTGTACCCATCTCAGTTACAAGTAAAGAAATAAAGTCAAATAGATTCAATTAATAAGTAAATTTTTCAATCAATTGATTAATTGAACACTTCTCTTGTTTTACACTCATCTGTATATACCCCTTTTCTCTAAAGCACTTAGAGGCTTGTTTGCATTATATTGTTATAATTTGTTTCCTCTCCCCTTCCATCCGTTGTAGGTTGATCAGTTTGTATCGGCAGATCTTCAGGTTGCCTTGGACGCTGACGCCCTGATAACCTCTCGGCCCATCATCGTCGACGTGGAAACGCCTGATGACATCAACCAGCAGTTTGACACCATCTCTTACAACAAGGTGAATCATCTAATAAGACATTAAAACTACATACCAAATGGATTAAACAGAGCTGCGAAGTCTCCCTGATTTGGGAAGGAGACTCCCTGGAAATAGACCACATTGACTGCATCTGATCTCATCCCGTCAGCCAATCTCCCTGATTATTGAAAGAGTATTGTCATTTAGATTGTGTGCATTTGACAGATTTCTCCCTGATTTCTTATGAAATTTCCCTAAATCTTCCTGATTGTTGAATTTCAATGTTGGAAGCTCTGGATTATATTTAGTTTTTAAAATGTAAACACATTTATACATAAAAAAATAAACAACTTTGAAAACTGCCCATTTAGCCCTTCATGGAGGCACTTGTAGAGGATAACTTTAACAGTTACACATGCAAATAAAAGTTGTGGCTACTACTTGAAAGATTATCAGCCCTTGGCCCCGTTGCAGAAAGAGATACAATCGATTGTAAGTTACGATTGATCGTAAGTCAGAAAATTTACGCGTTTCAACCAATCAGATTTGCGCATCTAGAACACGTGATCTGACTTACGATTAATTGCAACTTACAATCGATTGTATCTCTTACTGCAACGGGGCCCTGGACAGATATCTCCCTGATTTCTAATGAAATTTTCCTAAATCTTCCTAATTGTTGAATTTCAATGTTGGTAGCTCTGGATTATATTTGGTGTTTTAAATGTTAACATGTTTATACAAAAAAAAAATTAACCGACTTTGAAAACTGCCTGTTTAGCCCTTGTCTTCATGGAGGCACTTGTAAAAGATAACTTTAACAGTTACACATACAAATAAAAAGTTGTGGCTACTACTTGAAAGATTATCAGCCTTTGACAGATATCTCCCTGATTTCTAATGAAATTTCCCTAAATCTTCCTAATTGTTGAATTTCAATGTTGGTAGCTCTGGATTATATTTAGCATTTTAAAGGTAACCACGTTTATACAAACAAAATTTAACCGACTTTGAAAACTGCCTGTTTAGCCCTTGTCTTCATGGAGGCACTTGTAAAGGATAACTTTAACAGTTACACACACAAATAAAAGTTATGGTTACTACTTGAAAGATTATCAGCCTTTGACAGATATCTCCCTGATTTCTAATGAAATTTCCCTAAATCTTCCTGATTGTTGAATTTCAATGTTGGTAACTCTGGATTATATTTGGTGTTTTAAATGTTAACATGTTTATAAAAAAAAAATTAACTGACTTTGAAAACTGCCTGTTTAGCCCTTGTCTTCATGGAGGCACTTGTAAAAGATAACTTTAACAGTTACACATACAAATAAAAAGTTGTGGCTACTACTTGAAAGATTATCAGCCTTTGACAGATATCTCCCTGATTTCTAATGAAATTTCCCTAAATCTTCCTAATTGTTGAATTTCAATGTTGGTAGTTCTGGATTATATTTAGCGTTTTAAAGGTAAACACGTTTATACAAAAAAATTAAACAACTTTGAAAACTGCCTGTTTAGTCCTTGTCTGAATGGAGGCATTTGTAAAGGATAACTTTAACAGTTACACATACAAATATAAGTTGTGGCTGCTTCTGTCTTTTAACGCTCATAATGCATCATTATTATATACACACTGCAATCAATCCACCACAAAAAGAGCATATTTCCACTCCCTGGGGAGCATTCCAGCTAGGCACCTTATAGGTGCACATATTGCTAAGGAACCATATTCCAATCCTTCCAGAATGTTTCAGAATTTCTTTTTTTTCTGAAATAAGACATGTACATAAAGTACGTTTTATAACTGTAGACATTTTAAACCATGGATTAAGTTGAAACTGCCTTTGTGAATTCCAGATTTGGGCCATTCTTTGAAAAGTGAAACTTTTTCGGAAAAAATGAAGTTTGTTTGTTTCCATTATTGGAAAGATCAATGTCCAAGGTTGTATGAGATATATGTTTTATATTGAATTTAGAAAATTTCTTACTCATTTGCATAAATTTACATATTTCAGTATTCAAATAAAAAGCATAACTCAGAAAATAATCAAGCTAGCTTATTCCTATTATTGTCCTGTACAAGTTAATACCAACTTTTTGAAAAATTGAACTTCATGTTACTATCAAAACTTAATATTTGTAAAATTCACATTGTACATGTCACACACGTGACCCAGACATCCCCACATACTAACATACATTAAAAAACAACTGTTTAAGATAATTTATATGTTTGACCATTTTCTTACTTACAGATATATATCAGTTGTCTGATACTAATATGAAAATTTTAGCTTTTCATATCTCACATGATTTCCAAAATGTAATTGAGTTGAATTTTTTTTCTTCAAAAATGCTCCCGTGCAACGTCACACACGTGACCGATGCCATTTGACCTCTGTCCTTGGGTAACGTAATCCTAATAAAATCTTTTGTGTTACACCTGAAAGACTTCAACATATGCAAGTTATATATGAAGTTCACATCATCATACCTCCTATACTTACTAAAATATAAGTATCCTATTTCAAAAATGTTCATGTTTTAGGTCACACACGTAACCAAGAATGGCCCATTTAATGTTTTGATTTCATCTCTTGTGCTAGGGTGCATCAATACTGCGTATGCTGCAGAATTTCCTCGGAGAGAGCACATTCAGAAAGGGGCTTGCGGTAAGAAAAAGTGTATTAATTTATGTTGTGTCCTTTCTTGATACATTATTGTGTGCTTTAACATGTTGATGTGAACTAAATTCCATTATTGAATCTTACATGAAAACGGTACCAAATGTTCAGAATAACACATACTTGTAATATACTTAAAAATAAATTTCATAATTTAATTGACTCCATTTATTCAAAGTATAGTATGTAGTCCTATATTATCCAAATTGTTGCTTTATGATAAACAATTTAAAATTGTGTAACTTTGTTGCAATAGTTCAATCTAATAAACAATCTGTGACAACTACTTGAATAGTTTCATTAATGGGAGGTTGTCTTAAACTGCATTATGAAAACCTTTTAATAGTCAATTCATTATAAATCTACTTTAATATACACTGCTACTAGTACTACTACTGCTGCTGCTGATATTGAGCCTTCACCACCCCCACTGCCACCTCCACCACCACTGCTTCTGCTGCTACTGCTACTACTACTGTGTCTGCTGCTACTACTACTGATTTTGATATTAATATTAATGTGATCATATTGCCAGGGAAATGTGAGCTTTCCCTGATATTGCAGTAATTATATAATATTTTAATTACCATCAATCTTTGTTTCCCATTTATTATATTTGTGAATTTCTCCTTCTGCAGAACTATCTGAAGGAGTTTGAGTATGGAAACGCCAAGAACACAGACCTCTGGAGAGTGCTAACTGAGGTGAGTTTGTAGTGTTTAGAGTAAAATGAAAAGGTAACATATTAAAAGTTTTAAATTTGACTAATGTAAACATTCTTTCTTTTTTCAAGAATGTGATATTCACTCTTTAGGATCAGTGGAAAAACCCAAACACTTTTTGCTCTGTGCCATATCAAAAATTAAAGAAAAAAAAAACACAAACAAAAACAAACAATAAAAACATAAAGGTGACAATCCTTTAAAAACAGAGAAAAAAAAGAAATACATATAGTGTGCCCCAAATTATTTGCTTGGCCCCACCCCATCAGTCCGATCAGGCTTGTGGATTGAAGTGGGGGTCATTATGAAGACGTGGAAGGAACAAATGAAATTCCCAAGCATCAGTGTCGCATTGGATCAAGATTTAGTCAGATGAAAAAGAGAACACGTTTGTCCGTAATTGTTCTTCTTACTACTATTGTTTCAATGAGAATGACAGACTGACAAAAATGCTGTACAATTTCTGTTTTCTGCTGAGGCAGCAGTTGAGGATGGTAAGGATGACATTGAGAAGAGGTAAAAAGTAGTCTTTATAGATGAAAAGAGAGAAAGTATGTCTGTAATGAAAGAATTTTAAATGATGTGAACAAACTCTGTTTTCTGATCAGGCAGCAGAAGAGGATGGTAAGGCTGACATTGAGGTGGAGGCAATCATGAGGACGTGGACGGAACAGATGAACTACCCAAGTGTCAGCGTGACGCGGAATTACCAAAATGGGTTCACCTTATCACAGGACCGCTTCCTAATCAACCCTGCTGCCAACACCACAACGCAGTATGGTGACTTGGGGTGAGTGCAAAAATGTTCCTCTTTCAGTAGTTTTGCCACCCAAATACATGTGTTTAATCATTGCACTATGGGAACCAAATATTCCTGGTTCCAGTGAGGAACCCAATCCTTGGTTCCGGTGGTGGGTGTGTGGGGGGGGGGGGGGGGGGGGGGGGGTGTTCACAGAAGAGAACCAGGTTTTCTAGGTCTCAGGCATAGACTATTTAAATTGCAAATTGTATAGTTTTGGTCTTATCAAATGGCTTAATTATATTGAAAGATTTATGAATGATTTACCTTTATTCATGATAACATTACATTGCATTGTTTAGTTAACATTTTATTAAACTTTAGTACAGTAATTTAAATGGATTCCCTTGTACATTTTGTATACAAATCTATACAAAATATTTATCACCTTCGGCTTCAGGACAGATTTTTACTTTGCAGATCTGTCCATATCTCCTCTTTTGTATGTGGTAATTGACCAGCGAACTTCTGTTGTATAAAAGCTACCTAGGTTGAATAGGAGCAAATACAATACTATGGTCAGGCAGATATCGATCGGTTCTTTTGTGCACACGCAATGTGGTATCTAGCCCAGTCTATGAAAGAACCTTGTCCATGGCCATTTGCATTCTATTTAATTGAATAGTAAACAGGCTTATAAATTCAGTCCTTCAGCAAGATCACTTGCCCTTATTTTCTGATGATCGGGTACTGATATTAATCCAGAGGAATATGTGTAGAACATGTATAGTTGTTAAGTGTACCTTCCGAACTGCCAGAATTAAATGCTCCCCTGAGTGAAATGTGCCATTTTTGTAGAGATTGGTTGTTTTTTTGTGCTTCCAACATATATGTCCAGTCCAGGCTAATGATGCCTTTGTAAACATGATGAGTTGCAATCATTATGTCATTATTTAAATCAAAACTTTATATCATTAATTATTTGTCTGCATATCTTCATGCTTTTAGCTATATGTGGTATGTACCTGTGAGATACACTACAAATGATGAGAGAGAGTTCATCGAACCAACGCTAGCATGGATTGAACCTACAGACACATCTGGTGAGTGATTTAGGTTATATAGCTATTTCTTTCCAGTTATAAATAATTGAATCTTTACTTATTAGTTTCATCATAATACAGACAATTTTAAGATAATGACACCAACACATTCTAATTCTAGTTCGGCTTTTGGACATTTACAAAGTTATTCAAAATGTGTTTTCATATTTATATTTTAGGTAAATTAGCCTCCAACAAAGATTCTGTTAAGATTGCTAGCTCAGATTACCGGTTGACTCTCATTTTTTTACATGCGTGATTCTTTTTATTAGATAAGCAGTATTCTGCAGTATTTTTCATGAGTATATAAATAATCAACATTTGTCAGAAACTTAAATTAGTATAATTAAATTGTGTACGTTTGTACATTCCTTTACTGTCACAATCTTGTTTTATTTTTCCTATAATCAAACTTCATTTATTTGTGCATTTTTCAATTGCAGTTGAAGTAAGCTTCAATGCTGCTAGTGATGACTGGTTGCTGGCCAATGTTGATGCGTACGGCTTCTACCGAGTCAACTACGACGAGGATAACTGGGAACTACTCAGCCAGCAACTGATTGATGACCACGAGGTATGAATTAATCTAGAAGGTTGTAAAAGCTGTAAATTTTATATACAGTGTGAAATTTAGAAATAGTACAAACAGCAACACACAAAATCTGAGGCCTTCTCACATTCATTTTTTGTACTGGTTGGAACAAACTACTTCAATCTAAAGTAAACAAGCCCTCACTTGTTACATTTCAGAATGCATTTGCTATTCAAAAGGACCATTCTGTCCTTAATTAGGAGCTAAACACCCTCTCGGACCCACATTCAGTTAAAACTCCTTAAATTGAGAATTTAGGAGGATTAACCTAAGATCTAGTATCAAGTAGTAGACATGCTGTGATTTATGGAATGCATTCTGTGTGCATATTCGTTTCAGGTAATTCCTACATCGAGCCGTGCATCACTGATCAGCGATGCGTTCAACCTTGCTGTGTCGGGCGAGCTGAGTCAGGTGACGGCCCTCAACCTCACCTTCTATCTGGCGGACGAACGAGAGTACGTTCCATGGCGCACGGTGCAAAGGGTTCTGGGATACATTGACCTCATGCTCAGCAGGTCACCTGCCTATGGTGTCTTTAATGTAAGTATTAAAAAAAGAAAAAAATGCATATTACATAATACATTTGGATCTATGTGTAGTACCATGGGATGATGTGCATAGGGTTCTTGGATACATTGACCGTATGCTTTAATAGCAGGTCGTCTGCCTATGGTGTCTTTATAAAAGCAAGAGAAGATGTGTGTGACTTCTGATCATTTTTTGTAAGACATTATCTATTAATAATATACCCTTCTCTTCATGGAGTGACCTGTATGTTATGATGCCTTTAGGGGCCATCTACAAATTATGTATGCAGTGTAGGGAGGAGGGGGGGGGGGGGGGGGTTCATGGCAGGTAATGCAATTCCTACAACAAGCAAGCATAGCTGATCAGCGATTCCTTTAACTCGCCATTTTGGTGCAAAGGGTTCTACAATGACCTGCCTATGGTGTCTTTAATGTAAGTCTTGATTGTATTCTAAATAAATTAAGAAGACCAAGAGAAAATGTGTGTGACTTTTGATAGACATCATTGAATACCTGGTAAATAATATATATCCTTCTCTTCAGGGAGTGACTTCTATGTTATAATGCCTCCATCTGCAAATTATGTACACTGGGAACTGGAAGGGGGGGTTCATGGCAGTTTATGTAATTGTTACATTTTCATTCTTTTATTTATTTTCAGCATTATAATGCCACAATTGCAAATTGGCCATTAGATATTCTGATGTATACATGACGTGTCAATGTTGTCTTTTTTTTTTCTGCAGACCTACATGATGCGTCAAGTCAAGCCCTTCTATGACTATGTCGGTTGGGATGATGCTGCAGGCTCCCATCTCGATGAGTAAGGCACAAATTGTATTTTATCTAGAAGGAAAACAATTATGGGGCTGGCTATATTGTAGACTGGTGATATTTATTATTCAACCATTTTAAAGTCTTTTCATTGCAGCCGTTTTCAAGTTCAAAAGATGCAATGATGCAAAATTAGCCATGGACATATAATTTATGAGAAGTGGCTATCATGTTATATATAAAGCATATATGCATGTAAATGATAGAATTTGATAGCTGATGGGTTAGAAGAGTCAAGGCAATAGCCCACATCTTTATAGTTTGGCTGGTTTTTGACACATTTTATGAAATGTTGCGTTCAGTTTATCCATAATTCAAGATGTTTGCGGATTAATATAGGAGAAAATCAAGTTTTGTTGATCATATTTTGTTCTTCTTTTCATTTTATAAATTCCTGTCTTTGATGGCACATCATCTGCAATGTAAAATCTAATTGCTGCACATTGGCTTTGATAATTATCACATTGTATGCAATGTTACACTATGTCTGTCATTCAAATTATGCTTCTTGGTTGAATGAAAAATAATACTAATCGTAATATAATTTTGATGCGCAGGTTAGGTCGTGTCATCGCCATTAGCTTGTCTTGTTCCTATGGCAATGCCAACTGCGTGAGCAACTCAACCGAATTGTACCGCACTTGGATGGCCAACTCAACTGTTAATCCGTAAGTTAAAATTGAATCTGAACTCTATATGGATGAGTCCAATTTCAATCATAATATCATCATCAGGGGGGTGTTTCACAAAGATTCTAAGTTGAACTTAACTCTAAGTTGGACCTAACAATTATGGAAAGCCGTTATAGTTTCTTTGTAAAATTTGTGAAACAGTTCTTTTTAAAAGGCACACATTTTGTTAAAGGACAGTCATATTTTTAAATTATCAATGAGTCTTGAAGTTATTGATATAGATTTTTGTCGGAAGTCTCAAGTACTTGCATTTTTTTTTTTTGCTTTTGAATGTGTTTTATTCCAAGAGTACATATGGCTTACAATATTTCTAAGTTTAACTAGACGTTGAGTTCAACTTAGGATCTTTGTGAAACATCCCCCTATAAGTATAAACAGTATCCTGATCAAACTGCATGAATATGATAATTAGTCAAATTTCAATTCACATTTCATACCCGAAATATATGAGCTAAAAAAGGAATCTATAGTCCCAATTTCATCAACTGGTTGATGTGAAATCAGTTCAAACAATTGAAACAATATTAACAAATTCTAATTCCATTCCTGAACAATTTGCAACTATGAACCAAATGTCCATGATAATGTAAACCCATGCATTGATAAAGTGTGAGATCAAGCCTAAATTTAAATTCCAATAATGTAAGTCATTTATCTTGTTTGTTTAATTGCTTCTATTGAAATTCCATGGCGTTCATCCAAACCAGAAGAGCCCTGACATGTGTAGGCATACTGCAGAGCTGCCCATTCTCCCTGAAAATAGACAAAGATTAATGCATCGGATTTCATCTGATCAGCCAATCTCCCTGATGTGAAATATTATTGTATTTAGATTGTATGCATTTGATAGATATCTCCCTGATTTCTGATGAAATTTCCCTAAATCTTCCTGATGTTGAATTTCAATGTTGGTAGCTCTGCTACTGCACATTCACAAACAGAAGAAGAGTCATGGTGGGCTTAATTGCCTATGAACAATACCGGACTATGAGACATGAATGTTATTTACTTTCAATTCTCACATTTTTAGCTCATCGGGCCCTTGGCGTCCGTCGTCCGTCCGTCCTTCCGTCCGTCCTTCCGTCAGTCCACAGTTTTCAAAATGCTTCTTCTTCGTTATTTTATAACCGATTTTGATTCTGATTGTTTCATAAGATAGGGCTAGGAGGGGGATTTAAAACTTCTACACAGAATCGTGAAATTCATTATCTATGGTAATTTATGCAAATTTATTCGAAATCACAAAAAATGCTTCTTCTCCTTCATTTCTCGACCGATTTTGATTTGGTTTGCTTTATCTGGTAGAGCTAACTTTGGTACACTAAACATCTACACAGAATTTTGAAATTTTTCTCCATTCATTAATTATGGTAATTTTTAATTTTTTAATTTTTTAATTTTTTAATTTTTTTAATTTTTTTAAATTTTATTTTTGTATTTATTTATTTATTTTTGTTTATTTTTTATTTTATTTTTTTTATTGGTTTTTGTTTGTTTGTTTGTTTTGTTGTTTTGTTTTGTTTTTGTCTTGTTGTTGTTGTTTTTTCCATGTCCCTTCCGGGGCATCAAATTTATATTTTTTTCACTCTAATTTAAAAAAAAAAAGTTTTATGACCCTTCCAGGGCATCAAATTTTTATTTTTTGACCGGTTGAAAAGTGTACCACATGAAATTTGCGATATTTGATGTTGCGAGATGGCGGATGAGCGCTACGTCATTGACGTTCTGGTACAGTTGTAAATTTGAATTGCTTCTTTCCAAAAGTCACTAGAGTTCCCCCAACAATAAGAGAAGTTTGTACAGCACAGTGTGGGCCAGAAGAATTAGCCTTTGTCTAACAGTTTGTTAAGAAGTATAGACATGTCTTTCAATTAACTTTCAATACTAAATGTTACTTATGTTGCTTCTTTTTAAACCTTTACTAGCTTTCCTCCAAACCAGAAGAGCACTGTACTGCACAGTCATCACACAGAGTGGGCAGCAGTAGGCCTTAGCCTACGTACGGTTTCTCACTAATTCATGTATTATAATTTACGTTAAATTCTAATTGTTTACAGTTATTATTTTTATGCCTCCGCCAACGAAGTGGCCGGAGGCATTATGTTTTCGGGTTGTCCGTCCGTCCGTCCGTCCGTCCGTCCGTCCGTACGTCCGTCCGTACGTCCGTCCGTACGTCCGTCCGTACGTCCCGTTTTCGTTCTCGCGATATCTCAAGAACCAGTTGACGGATCAATTTCAAACTTGGTATGAGTGTACATATTGGGGTGACAATGATCTGATTAGATTTTAGGGGTCATGAGGTCAAAGGTCAAGGTCACAGGACTCAATATATATGCAAAAATGCCTCGTTCTCGCGATATCTCAAGAACTGGTTGACGGATCAAATTCAAACTTGGTATTAGTGTAGATATTGGGGTGGCAATGATCTGATTAGATTTTGGGGTTCATGAGGTTAAAGGTCAAGGTCACAGGACTCGATATATATGCAAAAATGCCTCGTTCTCGCGATATCTCAAGAACTGGTTGACGGATCAAATCCAAACTTGGTATTAGTGTAGATATTGGGGTGGCAATGATCTGATTAGATTTTGGGGTTCATGAGGACAAAGGTCAAGGTCACAGGAATCAATGTATGTGCAAAAATGCCTCGTTCTCGCGATATCTCAAGAACTGGTTGACGGATCAAATCCAAACTTGGTATTAGTGTAGATATTGGGGTGGCAATGATCTGATTAGATTTTGGGGTTCATGAGGACAAAGGTCAAGGTCACAGGAATCAATGTATGTGCAAAAATGCCTCGTTCTTGCGATATCTCAAGAACCGGTTGACGGATCAATTACATACTAGGTATGAGTGTACATATCGGGGTGCCACTGATCTGATTAGATTTGGGGGGTCATGAGGTCAAAGGTCAAGGTCACATGACTCAATATGTATGCGAAAATGGCTTGTAATTGCAAAATTTCAAGAACTGAATGTCAGATTTCAATCAAACTCGGTACCTGTATCATAAAGAGTCAACGTAGCCATAAAATGTTGGGGTCATGAGGTTGAGGTCAAGGTCACGGGACTCATTATACATGCAAAAAAGCTTGTAATACCAAAAACTAAATGTCAGATTTCAATCAAACTTGGTACCTGACTGTTTTTTAGGGAGCCATCAAAGATTGGGATCATATGGTCAAGGTCACAGGACTCAAAATATAAGAAAAATTAAATCAGTGCATGTTAATTTGGGCATATTAAAATCGCGTGATAGCGGAGGCATAATTTTCGATTGCGCGCAATCGAAGATCCATCTAGTTGATAAATCATTTGTTTTGCTCCTTTTTAAACATTTTACTATAGGGTTCCCCCAAACCAGAAGAGCACCGTGTACTGCGGGGCAATCTCATCGGGTGGGCAGGAGGAGTGGAACTTTGCCTACGACCAGTACCTGACCACTCCGGTCGCTTCAGAGAAGAACATACTCCTCCAGGCCATGGGCTGCAGCAAGCTGCCATGGATCCTCAACACGTAGGTCACGGGTTCAAAACCCTTTTAGAATTAGGAGAACAATAGTATGGGTTTTATCTTCAGACATTAGTGAACAACCCGAGACCTCCAGATTGCTAGACCGGTGCTCAACCATCGAGCTACAAAGATCGCTACACAGATCTTTGAATAGGGGACGTTCCCATGAAACCCTCCATTGCTGGTATATTCAGAAGCTATATAAACTTGGCACTAACCCAAGGATTATTATATAGACTTGGGGGGGGGGGGGTATTTTAGTATTTTTCTTGTTTTTGTATTTTTTTAATAGAGTTACTATTTAAAATATGAATTGTAGTAAAATGTTTTAATCTCATTATGTAAAAAAAAAGGTTCAACATTTCAAAGGAAACTTTATTAATCTGCAAGTATTTGCAAAAAAAAAAAAAAATAAATAATGAGTTTCTTGTTTGCCCTGGAATTTCTTTTTGGCATTGGCAATATGTCATCATTTGTTTTGTTTCAAACATATCTGTTTTATAAAATGTTTAAGAGATTTACATCTGTATGAATGTTTCTATATCACTTTGTATGCACTATTCTAGGTACCTGGAGCTGTGCATTGCACCGAATAGTACCATCAAGTCTCAGGATGCGGAGAATGTGGTTGGGTATGTGGCCTACAACACTGTGGGCTACGGTCTGGCCTGGGACTTCTTCCGTGTCAACTGGGAATGGTTCAGAGAAGTGTGAGTATTTGCCTAGGCTAGCAATCCCGGAATGCTCCCAAGGGAGAGGATATTAGAGAGTATGTAGATCTAACATGGTAGCCTACAACACTGTGGGAGCCGGATATGGTCTGGCGTGGGATTTCAGTGTCTACTGGGAGTGGTTCAGAGAAGTGTAAGTATTTAAATGCTTACCGTAAATGCTCCGAAGTGAGTGGATATATAATTGTGTAAATAGCTACATGGGGCTGTGCTTTGCATTGCACCATACTGAGAGAGGAGATCTGCAAAAATGAATGGGCCCTTCTTAATTAAGACTATACACTCTTAAACAAAAAAGAATTTCTATGTGGTGTACCCTCAAGATCTTCACCATAGAAACCTTCAAAGACACGCTCACAACATTTGCCACTCACTCCAAACATACAACATGACATTTTCTACTGCCAAGGAAGCATTCCAGTCAGTCATTTTTGTATATATATGCACATGTACAGTGCTATTAAAAGGGAAATGTTTTTAACTTGGGTTTGGTTCAGAGATGCAGTTTGGAAGAAATACTAAGTCTTGCTGACATGCACTTACATAGTTACATTATATCATTATTCACGTGCTAATTAGAAGTCACTCTTCACACAATAAAAAATCACTAGTAATGCCCGTGATAAGGAAATCCAAAACCTTTGGAGAAAACATAAATATATCACTGTAAATATTTCATGATGCTATCATTATATGATTTTCTGATCTTATAATTTTCATACTTGTTTCCCACTTTTCAGGTATGGCAGCAGTGTCTTCCAATTCACCGATCTGATAGAGTCCGTCACAGCACATTTCAACACAGAGTTTGAGCTACAGGAGGTAATTATAAGATCCCTACATGTATTCAGGGCTCGTCACTAGCACTTACCCACTTGTCCAGGGCAATTAAAAGTTGGTTTTGGGCATTACGTTTCACTAAGTTAGCCGTGATCTCCACCACGGTGGAAATCAATTCAACCATTTTAATAGCTTTCGTCAACATTCCATGCCCTGTTAACTGCCCCCCGAGACCTAGTGGTATTATAGAGATAATCTCCTCCGGTTACACGCAGTAAACCGATAAGAACGGTGTAAACGGTGATACAATTCTACTAGAGGCACGAATCTCTCAACCTCTCCTCAGGCCTGAGAAGCGGTTATTTTCTAACTTGGGTGAAACGTAATGGCAAGGAAATTTCTTAAATTGTCTGGTTTGCCTTCCCGATCATCAGGCAACTAAATGATTGCTTAACTATGAGGATCAATGGAATTCCATGCATGTAATTTTCATCTAGAAGTAAGAGGGCAAGTAAATTTCATATTGGGGCAAGTAAAACTTGTTGATTTGACTTGCCCAAATGGGCGAGTAAAAAAAAAGAAGTTAGTATGGAGGTTTGATGTATATATTGTGGGTTGATGAATAGAAGGGCGCTGGGTCACTTTTTGTACTAAGATATAAACTTGTTTAAAGTTTGGGAGCCCTTTAGAAACGAAATGTAGCTCTATTTATATTTGACGAGTATTTCTAAAAATTAAGCATAATTGTTATCTAAGAAATTCCCCATAATTTAGACGATGCTCCAACCTACAAGATGGTATGCGTAATTCAATTTAACTAAAAACTGACTCAACACAATGATTAAGTGATTTAATCATGATTTATGATAGTATGATTTTTGTATTAGTGTTTTGTTTTTTCTGTTAATTCTGTGAATGCTTCTGAGACTTTTTTGCATTCTTATAGTTACATGGAAATCAATATGTTGTATACATTATATATATTCGAAGAGTTCACATGCAAAACTGATAATACCATTTAGGTCATTCAGATAAAGCTTTCACCGTACAATACAACATATTCTCTTTTAAAAGATTTCTTACTAATTTTGTATCAATACAAAGTTTCAAAGATATGTGATTAAAACAATCACAATTTGTCTTAGTATTTGCATTGTTTTTAGTAGGTTACTATCACAATTATCTTAAATGGGTGAACATTTCTCAGTTGTTTCAAACAAACATTTTAGATGATTTGCTATTTTCCTCTTTAATTTCAGTTACTGGACTTTATCGCCGAGCACCCAGACCAAGGAACTGGTTCCAGGGCTTTCACGCAGGCAGTGGACCAGACTAGGGCTAACATCCGCTGGATGCAGGCCTACGAAAAGGAGGTCCAGGAATGGCTAGAGTGGGCAATCACCGCATAATTTGAAGAATAAATGAAGATGTTATATGCAATAACGGAAAAAATATTTTTAATTCATACCTTCCTCAAGGTAAATTCTAAAAGATATGATTAAAATTATCAGACATATTCTTATTGTTTTCGTTGTTGTTCAGCAGCAGTGGCATAGCTACAGGAAAGGCACGGGGGGGGGGGAGGGGTTGGAGGCTGTGCCCTCCTTATAATTTTGAAAAACAATAGAAAACATAAGGGAAAAATTTAATGAAAAAAAAACAAAGAAATATATAAGGTGTGCCCCGGCACCCCCCCCCCCCCCCCTTATCAGTCCGACCACGCCACACCACTGTTCAGCAGGTTTAATCGCTATTATCTGGAACTGGTAAAAATGTTCTTACTGTTTTTTTGCATTTAATCCTTCAAATTAACCCTCCCCCATTTCACCATGGCTACACCACAATAATGTGTGGCAAAATGGAAACCCTTAATCCCTGTGGTAAGCTAAACACAACACACCAAACCACTTGGAAGTATTCTTCCTATAGCTATCAGTGGCGTAGCGTGGTCGGACTGATTGGGGGCATGCAAAATTATTTGGGGGGGGGGGGGGGGGGGGGGGGGGCTCACCTAATGTATTTTTGTTGTTTTTTTTCAAAAATGGCCCCTTATGTTTCCTATTGTTTTTTTCCTTCAAAATATTGGCACGTTCCCCCCCCCCTCCCCCGTGGTGCTACACCACTGCTTGCTATTACTGTGGAACCTCATTATAAGGAGGTCCTTGAGACCATGCAAATTGCCTTGATATACCAGGATAAGAAATACAAAGAGCTTGTATTACCTTGTTGTAAGAGGTTTTTTTTATAATCAGAGCTCTTTGTAGCATGGTTCCACTGTATTCTGCACAACAAACCACTTGAAGTATTCATGAAAATTTCCTCATTATATCAGAATAAGAAGGAGAAAAGAATTCAAAAAGTTTGAAGCAGTAAAATTACAGTAAAACTTGTGTATATAGCGACTACCTATGGAAAACAGAAAAGTGGCCACTGGCACTGTAGACAGGTTACCTCTATAGACAGGTCCAATAACATTGTTTTCCTCTCTAAGGGGTCACTTATGGGTCACTTTAGGCAGGTTGGCTGCTATAGACAGGTGGTCACTAAGACAGGTTTGACTGTATATACCGTGTTATAGGAGGAGTTTAACAATTATTATAATGAGGTTCTACTGCACTGTACAGGTTAGAGTCCATTCGGCATACCTGTGTAGTGAGCCATGCAGTGCGTTGTTATCGTCCCAGGGATAACAAGCCCTTAATCCGTTGGATCAATAAAAGCAATAAAAGGTCTGGTGAATGAAGGCACTGTGCAGACATGAAAGCTTAAATGGTACCAACACCCCCAAATAACTCTTTGATATATTTGAAAAAAGATAATTTTGTGCAAGCTGTTTCACCAATTTTTAGAGAAACTATGTTTGATTTGAAGAATATTGTGTTATTAGACCAAAGAATAAGAAATGTTGATTTGTAAACATCATCATGATGAATTACTATGTACTACATGCACATGTACATTTTGTCAGAGTGCATGTGCAGATGAAGACTAAATATTTGATATTGTATCAAGTGGCGAATCAATAGATCTGTTATTGTACTACAGACCCCTTCAAAGATTGCTAGTACAGCCAAACCTTTGTGTATAGTGACCACCAAACTATAAAGGGGAAACAAGAAAAGTGGTCACTGTAGACTTCTATATACAAATTCTAAAATTTCCTCTGTACAGGGGTCTAGGGGAGCATTCTCGGAGGCCACTTTAGACAGGTAGACTGCTAGAGACAGGCAGCCATTTTGATTTGACTACATGTATATTCAAGCATTGCAGTGAGAGAGTTATTAAAAAGGGAAGATATATGCAGCTTCTGTTGAGTAGATTTCATGTGTTCCCCAACTTGTTTTAGTACTTTATACATGTAGGGTGTACTGTATGCAGTTATAAAAAAATGTAATTGTTAAAGTTTTAAAGCGATAAATAACTGTACAAGCAATAATTTGATCTAATACTTTGTGGAGATACATAAATTGTACTTATATAAATTAGTATTTTATTGTGATGAAATATGTATTACGTAAAATGTACACATGCATGAACATATAGTTCAAAATATGAGCTAACTTATTCAAATTGTCAATGCCTTTTAATGTAAGTTTTATACATGTATCTAATGTGTCATACAAAAAATACTGTTTCTTAAAATTAGACAAATAATTAAAGTGCCTTTAATCTAAATGTTTGTATCAAGCTAATAAAACTGCATGTATAGTTATGGCAATGTAATTAAATATTGCCAGTACATAGAAACAATACCTACCAGCAATAGTAATAATTGTTACTGAAGGTAAAATCAGTAATGGATATATCAAGTTTTTTTGTCCATTGCCCATTCATATTGTCACTTGGTGGACATTCTTTAAATTGTTACCTATAGGCTATTGCATCCATGTATACATGAACATTTGTAATTTGTGTTTTATATAGCCGAAGCTCCCTTTAAATATATTAGAGTAAAACAAATATTTAAAGAGTATAGAGACCAGCAAAATTAAGCTAAACAGGGTTTTCTTATGTGGTGGCACAAACTTTGTACCTATGATGAAAAGGTGCCCCTCTAGATGAATAATAATAATAGTCCATTTATATAGCGCTTTATCACAGAATTCTCTAATTAGCATTATTACCTTGGCTTTAGCCGAGCTGCCATGATGGGGCGCTCAAGCATTTCAAAGAATTAATTCCTGCCAAGTCCCCATTTATTACACCTGTTTAAGAGCAGCAAAATGTTAACACTGCGAAGTGCCAAAGAATGATTGCACTACAATGTATTATTGGAGCTGATGCCTTAATAAGTTAAAGAAAACACCTCATAATACAAACAAGGTGCTAGAATTTGTGATGCAAATTAATGATACTGTACATGTAATAATTAAATAAAGAAAGTATCTCTGTGTGACCAGAAAATACATTGGGGGCTTGTGTTAAAAAGGGTCTTGCCTATGTATTTTGGCTTATCTTATCTGGCGCGGAGCTAGGGTGTACGCGTTCAGACACTAAACAAAGCTTTGGAATGTCCAACGGCTATTGACGCTCTGTGTGAAATGCACCGTAGCTCTGTGCCAGATAAGATAACGTACATAACTAACAGAAGACCCTTTCATAAGACAAGCCCCTGTGCCACATTCCTGTTATTGATGTGAACAATCGGTGTCATAAATTTGTTTCTTTTACAATTTTGCTGCGAATTATGTATTCAATGTCTTCTAATCATCTTGCCCAATGCATTCAAAAAGATATTTTGTGCGAAATATTAATTTGAATAAATTACTTTATTTTTAATCAAATAAACAATGGTTGTTGTTGTTTTTTTGGGGGGGATGTGCGTTTTTACACTTCACAAGGTAGATTACATAATTCCACTAATGTAACATCAATACAGACATGAAAAGTACTTTTCATAAAAAACACTGACAAAATTTTGAGAACTACTGCGAGGGAGCGAAGCGACTGAGCGGGGGGAGGGTGTGGGAGAGGGGTGTCCCCCCTCCGATGGTAGGGAGATTTTTCAATTTTGGGTTTCAGAATCATGCAATCTGACCAGTGCATTCTGTGGCGAGATTTTTAACCCTAGATATAAAATAAGAATCTGGAGTAAGAGGATTCCATTTAGCATAACACATACTAAAACAGCCTCTGGGTAAACATTTTTATCATTACCAGCAAGCAGAGAGGATTATTTGAAAGGAATTTTTTTTTTTTTAATTTTAAAAATTGAGAAAAAGCGGAAATCTGCGGAAACGCAGAAAATGTAACACCCCAGTAAATTCTGTTCTTCCAAATTGCAATCAGTTTGAATTTTTATAAAAACAACCTACCGTATCATTTCTGTAATCACTTTTTTTTTTAGTAGCAACTAGCAAATTTTCAAGAACAAGAAAGTTTCATACATAATTTTAGAAATGGGGAATTAAATAATGTTCTTATTCTTATTATCCTTTAAAGGGACTTAGTAACATTGTCCAAATCCTCAAAATAAAATTTTAATTCTAGCGGTTCCCTTATACCTTGTTGTATTCGTATTAACAATAAAATCACGGGACAGGTTTCGGTTTTTCAAATTTCCCTTTCGTTACAAAGATATGTATGATTGAAGTATTCAGATAAGAAAAACTCTGGGCGAGTTTTTCTTCTGTGTACAAAGTGATTGCAGTGAGTTACTGAATATCACTTTGCATTTTCGCTCATTACTTGGCCATACAATGTCCATTTGACTTGAAATTTTCACACAATACCCTGTGGACATATGAGATAACAACAATATACATTGCATCAACCATTCATCACTTTTTGCACATGTCAACAAAGTTACTAGATCCCTTTAACACGACATACATGTGTCACTGGGTGAGAGTGAGAAGGGCGTTAGTTCCATTTTTGGCCAAACCATGTTATGCATATATATATCATATTGTAGGTCGGAACCAACTTCACTGATGGCGAATTTTCAGATAATAATAGAGTGGAACCTCGTTATAACGAGGTCGGATATAACAAAATCCTCTTATAACAAGGTAATTTTGCTGGTCCCAGTATATTTCTTTGTTTTTTTTACCCTGATATAATGAGAAACCTGATATAACAAGGTAATTTTCATGGTCCCAAGGACCTCGTTATAAAGAGGTTCCACTGTAATAGTAATTTTAGAAATATGTATCAACAATAAAAGAGAGCCCGAAATTTGGTTTCTACAAGACCTCCAAAATTAAGTACAAAAAGTGACTTAGCAGCATTATAAGCGGCACTTAACGCCTTTCTCTTTCTCAACCAATGATGTGCATGCTCTTTGAGTCTCACTTAGTCATGAGATTTGGAGACCATTCTTAATTTTCAAATTATTTTATTAGACATCCAGTTTACAAAAACATGATTACAATTTAAGCTTTGGTCTCTAAGTGAAGTCTAATTTCAAGTTACAGTACACAATTCAAAATATAAATGATGGTATCATGGTTCAGTACAAAATGCTGGTAGGTCAGCTCCAAATTGGATGTAGGAATGATTATTACGATTACAAAATACAAAGAACACCTAATATTCTATAATACCTGAGCACCTCACACATGTTATATAAACTAGTACATGGGAGTGTTCCAAACACCTAATAAATGATTCAGTACAATATAAATATATTTTGAATAAAGTAATGAACATTAAAAAAGCTGCAACATATACCAGTAAGCTGATCAATAGTCAATTGGTATCCAAGTTTGACAAAATTTGAATTCCTTCCAAGACAAAATTTGAATTATCAATTTAAAGCAAAATTTACACATTTTACCAAATATCTTACAAAAACAGACATAGTTTCCAGAAAAATTATCACATATTGATACACATGTTTATGCTTTCACATGATTACTTAGTCATTTTGTTTTACAAATCCACAGTGATTCCACACTTACGACATAATTTTGAATTTGTACACTACATAATGATAGAATGTTTCTCTCTTTGAATTTTTAAAGCGAATACAGTGTTCAATTTCACAAATCCTGAATTTAAGAGTCTGTACTTGTAATTTGTCATAATGTATGATTCAATAAGTTTCATTTCACAAAGAAAGCTACATGTAGTCAGATCTATTTTAAAACAAGCCCTGAGGGAGGTAATTTTAAAAGTCCAGGTCCTATGTATTTTGTTGTTTTTAAGCTCTGATAACTGTACAACAATATGTATCTGATATAACGAGGTAAATTCAATTTCAATGGACCCAACATACTCGTTATAACAAGGTTTCACTGTACATACACAAAGAGCACACACAATTACAAACTGACATGAAACAAAACCCTGTTTCTCTAATGACTACTTTATAAAACAAAAAGTGAACAAAGTACCAGCAAACTATTTTATGATATTCAAAGTACCGTACTTAACTAAACTACAAAAGCACTGCATGTCACTGACCATTATATGGAGAGATAACTTATAACGTCTTACAGCTACACAAAAGATTATACATCTATAGGTAACACTAACATGTATTGTAGAAGAAATCTAGAAGATATAAAACCAACAAAACTGTTATCACAAAAGCCTCATAATTCTAACACACATGATGTACTCCTTCACGGCAGTAAGTAAGCCTCAGAATACTTTCGATGTTTGAAAATGTATGAAGTTTGCTTTTTTTCCATTCATATAATAATAAGCATCCAAAGCTGACATTTTTCTATCTGTTTTTCTTTTTCAACACTGGCATAGTAAGTGTGTTATCATTCCCTCTTGATTTATTTGACAGTACAAGTCTGCTAAAATAAAATTATTCATTATTATTCCAAACAGAATTAAAAAATATAATGGAAAGTTCTTTCTTTCTGCCACTGGACTAGTAAAACTGCATCTGTGATCGATATTTATGAATTGATTGCAAGGCAAATTTGTTTGGTTTGTATGTGTTTTATATTCTTTCTGATTTGTTACCCTGATAATAAAGAGATACCTGATTTGACTTTTAGAAGTCATTTCATGGACTCAAGAACCTTTGTAAATAGAAAAGACCTGTTCCACTGTATAGATTAAACAAAGTATCTCTTGAAACCCCGAGCCCAAATTTCCACTTCTAAAGCTTACATGTTCCAACCAATCCCAACCAAACCCAATCCAAAAAACATTGCCAATGAGGGGAAGAAAAGAAAGAAAAAAAAAATCAGAAATAAAGGGGGAAATTTAAGCAAGGTGAAGTTTTCCATGTCCACTGAACATGCCCCCAAAGAGCAGCACCAGACGCAGCACTAGGAGGACACCCGGAAGGAGCATGTCGGCCGGGACGCTTCCAATAGCCAGATGTCCATGCACCACCAGGACATCGAGGACCAGGAGACAGATGGCGCTGACGAGGGGCCAGTCTCCCCGGCCGAAGGCCAGGAGGGAGCCGGCGGAGATCTCCAGGATGGCGAAGATGGCGCAGTACATGGCGGCCGTAGGGTTGATGCCTACTGCCTTTAGGGGGAAGACGCTGGCAATCCGGTTTATGAAAGATACCTGTGGATTGATTAAAAAAATATGTCAATTAAATAGCCTTAAAATAAAACTAAAAGGGACTACAAAATGTAGTGCTGTAACTGACCTTGATGATCGGATCGTTTGATCGGATCGGCAAAATTTTATCGATCTTCGAAATCGGATCGATGATCGGGATCGGATGATCGGCTATAAAAAAAAAAAATAAAAAAAAAAAAATAAAGTTTTTTTTTTCTTTGGAAAATGATCCCCAAAAAACACAATTTGGGAATATAAATGAATACCAAAGCAACATATATCCATATTAATAAGCCCAAGGTAATCTTGTACGGGTATGCTTTCATTTCAAACTGATTACCTCTTCTTTTACAAAATTACTCACGCCGATTTTGAGCTTAGTCCCATGTGTTTCTGAAAGGTTACGCCAAATTAATCACATGGGACTAAGCTCAAAATCGGCGTGAGTAATTTTGTAAAAGAAGAGGTAATCAGTTTGAAATGAAAGCATACCCGTACAAGATTACCTTGGGCTTATTAATATGGATATATGTTGCTTTGGTATTCATTTATATTCCCAAAATATGTTTTTGGGATCATTTTCCAAAGAAAAAAAAACGGATTTTTAAATTTAAAAAAAAATTTTTTTTAATAGCCGATCATCCGATCCCGATCATCGATCCGATTTCGAAGATTGATAAAATTTTGCCGATCCGATCATCAAGGTCAGTTACAGCACTAGTTACAGCACTAACAAAATGTTATCTTAAGTTTAACCCCCGAGCCTTGACGACAGGAACAAGGTGTGTACAAATGCTATGGGGATTTAGGAATCTTAAAGGGAACGGTTAAGTGATAACTTTGTCAAAATCTCCAGGATGGCAAAGACGGCGCAGTTCATGGCTGCCGAAAAATATTTACAAAGACAATCATGATTAATCATCCATAAATGGATAATTTTTTTGCTTTTTATTTTGCCCTAACTTTTAACTAAAGACCTAATGAATATTTAATTAATGCTGTAACTGACCTTGATGATCGGATCGTTTGATCGGATCGGCAAAATTTTATCAATCTTCGAAATCGGATCGATGATCGGGATCGGATGATCGGCTATTAAAAAAAAAAAAAAAAAAAAAAAAAAAAAAAACATGCTTTAATTTGCATCACTTTGCAACAAAACTGGTTCGTTACTTACTGCACATTTTTGTTCTGGTCACTCGATAGTCCGCCGTAGTATTTTTTATAAACATTAAAGCCATTTGGACGACTTAAATCAATATTTTGGATGCGCCGAGGTTGCTTGCTCGCGCAGGGCTGGCGCTAGCGTGGCCAACCGGTAGAGATACGGCGCCGCGGAGAAGACCGTCAGCGGATCGCGAGGCTATGCTTTCACGTGCTTTATAACGGCATCGCGGCGCAGCATGCGCGCACGCAGGTAGCACGCGACAGGTGATCTATCTATCTCCGTCCATGTGACCTATTTTTGTTGATGTTGTTGTTATAATTATAGTTACTTAACTTTTGCATTTTGTTGTTTTAGTTTGACATCGTTTTTTTATGCTGTTGCTGCATGCATTTTCAGTCAGATTTTTGCGCATCGCTTGTTTATTTTATCATGTTTCCTTAATTGAATTGCAGCTTGATTATTAATATTACTCAGTATAAAATAATAATTAAGAATAAGATATTTTGATTTCTTTGTTGCTGTTTTTCACGACTGATTTTCTAAAAAATAACTGGAGTTTATTTAACTTTTTTGTTATTCTTTGTTCTCCTTTAGAATCAGTTTAACTCGATCAACAAGTTGGGTACATGATGTATTATAAGCTACATGCAGTAAATAATTCTGAAAAAAACAAACAAACAATAGAAAACATAAAATTAAGGGGACATTTTTTAAATAAACAAAGTAATAGTAATACACAGGTGTACCCCCAATAATTTTCGTGCCCCCCCCCCCCCCCAACCAGTCCGACCACCTTCGCCACTGGCTACATGTGTTTGTTTGTTTGTTTGTATTTGATTAGTGTGTATTGCTTTGTTATTTTGCAACTAGTACATAAGTTTGTTCGCTAATTACTTGTACCAATAGCCCCAATACCGATCCCCACGTCATTCAACAATCCGAAATGTTTTAAATGTACTAAAAATAATAGCCCCCGCCCCCAAACTTTCCGTCGTCCGGCGTATAGGCCTACTCAAGAAACAAAGTACCCTCCCCCAGTCTACTGAGAAGTGAGAAGGCTGCCACCCCCTCCCCGATACAAAACGAGTACCGGGTATTATATTTTAAAATATATAAATTATTGTTATGTACACAGAGTATAATAATAATAACAATAATATCGATTTATATAGCGCCTAATATGATTGATAAATGACGGAAATGATGAACTGATGAGGATGACAATGAATGATCATTATGAAGATGGCGATGCCAATGATTATTATGATAAAAAAGAGGATGGTAATGATCCATGATGAAGATGAGGATGATGGTGCATGTTTGACTGGTGATGATTATAATAATTACTAACATCGAGACGGACAAAGTGCAATTATAATGGAGCTAGGGGCGAAGCAAGAACATTGTAAACTGCGTCGTGGCAACTCCCCGATAAAATGTAAGTAGTATATAATTTATTATTATTTTTAATTGCGTTACGTACAATTATTGCAATATATGGGGAGGTCCTCAATACAGTGTGACAAAAAAATGAAGAAAGCGTTAGCCTAATGGCAGTGTGAACGAAATAATTACAGTTCCCCAATTTGCGTGCCCCACCCCCCCCCCGAAAAAATACAAAATCACACGGTCGCACATAAACTAAATCATAATCAGGGGCCGCAGAATGTTTTGATTTTGGGGGTGGGGGCTGACCACATTTCAATTGTTATCATAACTATCTTATCATCACCATTATTTTCAATTTGACGTTTATATTATGATGTTTTTCATCAAGTATACAATTTCACAAGCCGCCATCCGTCGGAAATAATAAGTATTTATATTTTGAACATCATCATGAGTACATAAAAATAAAAATCGCCCCGTCGCACATGGAAACTAAATCATAATCAGGGGCCGCATTGATATTGGGGGATGGGGGAGGGGGCTGACCACATTGTCCACATTTCAATTGTTATCATGATTATCTTATCATCACCATTATTTTCAATTTGACGTTTATATTATGATGTTGATCATCAAGTATACAATTTCACAAGCCATCATCCATAGAAATAATAGAGTATTTATATTTTGAACATCATCATGAGTACATACAAATTAAAATTGCATGGTCGCACGGAAACTAAATCATAATCATGGGCCGCAGAATGTTTTCGGGGTGGGAGGAGGGGGCCGACCACATTTCAATTGTTATCATAATTATCTAATCATCACCATTATTTTCAATTTGACATTTATGTTATGATGTTTATCATCAAGTATACACTTTCACGAGCCATCATCCTACTAGAAATAATAAAGTATTTATATCATGAACATCATCATGAGAAAGAGTATATGAATTATTAATCATAACAAAAACGCATAGTCGCACTATCCATGGTCGCACGTGAAACTATTTAATCAGCGGTCACAGAATTATGTTTTTGATATTGGGGGGGGGGGGGGGGGGGTGGTGGAGTTGGCTGACCACATTTCAATTGCATTATCATAAGTATCATTTTAAGTCCCTCATGCTCATGTTTATCTCATCTTCCTCGTCATTACATTTATACTCAAAGCGTAAACAAATTATAATTCTTTAAATTGAAAGAAGGATCGGCCGAATAGTCCTCGCACGCGCAACACAAGTCAAAATTGGAGCGTCCGTCATCTTCCTAAAAAGGAAAGAAAAAAAAACATGTTATGATTATGTTTATATAGTTAAATTTTGACGCCATTAATCAATAACAACATATCAAACAATTTATATACTCTCTCGATCTCCCGGAATTCGGGGACCGGGAGATCGAGAGTGCAAATTTACAGTTTATATTATACATGTATACTAATATAATTATGTACCAGCTTTCCCCTGAATCTTATTAGGCCTTGCTGGCGACTATATAGATCAACAAATCGTTTTTATGTCCTCTTCCATAATTTATCAGCATTCTCTATCAGTCGGCCGACAGTAAAAGACTGAATTTAACATGTAAAAGAGGATATGAAAACGATAATTCGTTGATCTATAATAGCTTGCGACATAGGACACGCATGCCGCCCGCATGCATGCACGGCGCCAGCGCGGCGCCGATCGTGCGCGCGCCGGGTCTGACGGCCTGGAGTTCATGTGAACATCCGTCGGGAATATCGTTCAAATGACTAGCAATTTTACGAGTCTTGTTCCGATTTTCGCCTTTCAAAACGAAGTAAACTAACAAAGAGTATCTCGAAAATAACATTTTTTTCAAGTAAATGATATAGATTGTCCCTTTTTAAAATTTTAATTCCGATATTCTTGCAAAGAAAATGGATGGTTTTCTCCCGGGATTTTTTTTTTTTTTCACATAAGTCATAACACATAAAAAAAAAAAAAAAAAAATTTCATCCGATCCGATCTCCGATCTTTTCTGCATGATCGGAAATCGGCAAAAAACGGCAAAAAAGCCATGATCGGATCGGGATCGGCATGCCGATCCGATGATCGGTTACAGCGTTATATTTAATGAAGACAAATATATATTATGTGTGCCACATGACATGTTCTGGACTAGCTGACAGCTGAAACTGCAAGCCATTATCATTATTAGCAACCGAGTCTGAGTCAGTGATGTGTGACAAAATTAACGGCTTGCCAGCGCACTGCCCATTGTATTTTTTATGGGAGTTGGCCGGGCCAGAGCGGGCCGGGGATCGAGCTCAGCTCGGGCCTCGGGTTACCAAATTATTTATACTTACTTGCGTTCCGTGTGCAGGTTCAATAGGTGCCACTTTCAATGTTCCCATCGCCAATGCAAACAGTCCAAGACCAAGAGCCAAATAGTAATACCCGTTAGCCATTTTTGTGGATTTATTCCTTCTATTTGAGGGCTGTCAGAAGATCTGCTTCAATCAAGATTCAAGCTGCTACGCACGTCGTCAATGCATTGACAGAATTTAAAATTATGGCGGCTGCTAAATTTCAAAACGTAAAACGCCATCTATTGCCGAAAGATGGTACAGGATGATTGCGTAATCAATAGCTGTGCATTGATCATGATCGTGATATTGGTTATTCAATTCAATCCTACAAATCTACTACTTCTTCACAGTTCTCCAACATGGGCGGTGCACTAATAAAGCCACTGAGGAGAGTCGCAACTAATTTCAACGTTGAAAGTAGAGCCCATCGGTATATCGATAAAGAGATAGTGAGACCATCGCCTAAACATCCAAGCACCGCTGAGAAAATAGCACAGTTTCAAGCAGGTACGTAGGACCTTCTCCCGGCTCCCTACGCCGATGGCGACGGGCAACCTGCTCACGAGGGAGACCCCTGTCATTAAGCCAGGGGAATTGAATTGGCCGGGAAGCTAGATAAAAGCTGTCTCACACAATGTTGCCAAGAAAAGCCATATATAAACATATAATCGTTAATCATGTTGATATATACTAAATATATATGTATGCTTACTGTAATTGTGACATCATAAGCAATTTAAGAATTAAATTTTGCGTTTGAGGCTTGACAGCTTTGCAAATAAGACTTAATGTAATATACTAATGACATGTTTAATTTCATATCTTTTCAGACTTGTGGGAATTTTATTTATAATATATATTTATTTTGTGGGGGTGGTGTTCAGGACGACCATTAAACCCATATCAAGCTTCAAGGATGCGTGCAATAATTGCTATTAAAAATCATTATTGCATGCATGTGCAGCTTTGTGATCATTTCGTTATATAACTTGTATATGGGTCATTCCACGGGGTTGGGGCAATTTTTGTGACATACCAGAAGTGAGAAACTGTGTCTCCTATTAGGGAGAACGACCGAATACCGCAATCACGCATTTGTATCTGCTAACACACAAAACTTAGCTACAATAAACCTAGGGTAGAATTCATATTTTTCAATATTTTACCATGAAATTGGTATCCTCTTGAAGCTTAATCCTTCCTTGATCTGGATATAGCATTAGTTGTTCCTAAATCGATGTTTTAACACCCGAAAAAACAATCTGAATGCGCAGTGAGTTAGGAGATTTCGCGGTAGTCGCGGTAGCGACTGCACTTGAAAACTTCATTTTGCTACCACAGTGCCACAGTTCGTAAACTCCCTCTACGTTGAATTTGAGGCCATTGTCATGTAGAGCAGAGTCTGATCTTTCGAATGACACCAAATTCGCTGTAATTTTTTGGAATTTTCACCTTGCAAATTTATTTTTTTGAAGGATTGTTTTGCTGACATTTTTGCATCGATTTTCGGCACAAAAATTCGACGAAAAATCGTTTAAAACTGGAGGAAGGAATCTGAAAAAGGTATGGAAAAGTAGTATTTTATGAAAGTGTGTTGATTTCTCTACACATTGAAATACATTACTATGGGAGTAGTAATAGCGCTAAGCTGCGATCATCCAATGTAAACAAATTGCCCACGTACTGATTTTGATATTTTTAGCCATGTTGAGGCATGCGTTTTCTATTTATAGCGCTGGGGCACACGCAGAGCATAGTTACCGTCCATCGGCTGAAACTGGCAGAACCAAACTTTGTACCTTCTACCTCTAAAATTGGAATATCTCCACTAATATTGAAGCTAATAAGTTGATTTAAGCACCATTATTTTTCTCACTTTACAAGCTTTCCAATGATATTAAGTTTGTTGAGGTTCCTTCAACAAATCCAAAAGTCACCGAACTCCCTACTCCTATCAACTGTAACAATGTTTGCTCAAATTGAGTTTTGCATAAAAAGCATAACCAACTCTCTTCAGAAGTACTCAAGCTTCATGGTGAATCAATATTATGGACCCAAAGTTTATGTAATGTTATATGAATATGATGTCCATGTAACGGTGGTAAAAAGAGAAATGTGTATTAAGCAAAGATTTAGAAGAAAAGCAACTGAAACAGGAACGATTCTGGTAGGGCACTACTATATAATATTCATTGCATACAAATCTTCAACAGATGATTTCATCTTCCATGTGTAGTAGAAGATCTCATACCACCGTTACATGGACATCATCATATTTTTTGCCCCAACCCCATGGAATGACCCATATACAAGTTATTTCTAGCACTTTGCCACTTGCCCACTTGATCTGGGGGCTGTTGCATAAAGAGTTGTGTTTAATCGCAAGTCAGAAAACATGCGCACTTGAGCCAATCAGAATTGCACATTTAGGCGCATTTCTGACTTACGATTAATCCCAACTCTTTATGCAACACCCCCCCCCCCTTATAAGCCCATTGTCCTTGACTTGCAGGGGTGCCCCCCCCCCCCCCCAGGCCAAGGCAAGTAAAATTTCATAAATGATCTAGTTTGGATGCCGGATCGAGCAACTAACATTTCTGTTCAACTTCGAGAGAAATGTTTAAAATTTATATTACCTAGAAACAAGAGTTCAGTTCAAGTTAATACTGAGCACAATGAATTTTTCCTTTTCCTCACATCACTTTAAATTAATGGGCAAGTAAACTTTCTGTTCAGGCAAGTAAAATGTCAACAATTCCACACCTAGGTTCAATTTACAATAGCATTGTGTGGAGATCAACCTCTTCCGCCTGCTGCATTATCCAAAACGAAAACAATTTTTGTCGGCCGATTTCTCCCTCAATTTACCAGCAAATGCAAAAAAACTTTCGTTTATGTGATCCACAATTCATATACTTTGATAATAATTACCGACTCTGTTGTTTTGAAGACCGCAAAATGTAGAAAAAAAATGATTAATTCCCGTCTGTTTTCCTTACCGATGCGTCCTAACACATAGCGTTGAACTGATGATCGGTACAGTGTACGAATGGGCAGTATGCTAATCTCCCGTGTATTAGCGTATATTGCATGTAAATGGTCCACCCAAGTGGACCATGTACTTTGTAGATGTGAACAATTCTGATTTTACTTGCCCAAATGGGCAAGTTGATAAAAAAAGGTTTGTGTGGAGGCTTGCAATAAAACCTGTCAATTTAATGGATTTATAAGGATTTTACAAATTTTAATTGTAGTCCATACCTTATTTGTGTTGATTGTTTTAATGAGTTTCACTTTCATTAGCAGAACTACATAGCTTTAATAAGGACAATTCATAAATTGGCAAATCATTGTCAAAGACAAATCAATTCTCATTTCTTCATTCAAATTGGCATCTCCAATCAATTCAGATTATGCTTTCTTCTAGAACTCAAACGCACACAAGTCCCACCCATTTTGATGTCACATTATACATTAAAGCAATGAAAATATCAGGCCTTTGCCAATTTGAGGGGCCTGATTAGTGATGAAATTATGCCTAGAAATATCTCCCTGTCCTGATTTTGTTTTTAAAGTGCCGAGAGCGTTGAGAGAGGAGAGTGCACTATACAAGTATCCACTATTATTGTTTTTCTACTGCAGATAATCCACAAATTCTTGAGAACCAGCAGCAGCGGGACGATCGGCTGCTTGGGATGTTGAAGGACGTCAAGGTCGTGTCCAGTGAAGTCCAGGGAAAGGTACGTGGTGGGACCACTCATTCAGATATATATTACCATACTGCTGTGTGTCGCAGGCTGCTTTTATGACCATTTACAAGCCATGCATACACAACAATATCCTTCTAGCACAGAGTACATCGACTATGCGTATACCTGTATGTTGGCAGCTGATTACCAGACACCAACCATGCATTGTTTATAAATTTGCCTGCTCCACACTTCAGTATGGTAATGTCTGCAAGAGTGGAGCTAGCAAATTCTAGAGGTCTGCTCCATAATCAAGTGGCCTGCAACAAAGACAACTGCTACCAAGTCTATTGTAGAGAAGCCCATCATTAATCCTCTCAGAAAAACAGAGAGCTCTATGAATATTTTTGTTAAAAGGAGCTTTTTGATCCTTGATAAATTGTGTTTTGATTGTAAGGAAATATTATGAACCTATTATTATTACTTTTTCCTTTTTTCACATTTTTTTTTGTTTTTTTTGGGGGGGGGGGCAAAGAAAGTTTATGTTTGAGCAAGTAAAATTGTTCATGTTTGCAGTATACAGAAGAAGAAGAATGGGTTTATTATGAATACAGCTATGTAATTGGATGATTTTGTCTGCGCTTTACAGCGACTGATGAACGAGAGTGATGTTGAAGAGGTTAGAAAGAAGCCACGCACCCTACCGCAGAACAGACGCTCCAACCCCGGATCGCCATCTGTATTCTTGGAAGCTGACACGGTCCCGGAGGGGAGATTGTCTGTGGGAAAAGCTATGGAACTACTGGCCAGGCACAAGAAGAACAAACAGGTATGAAGAATCTTGTTTTGGTTTAATGACAAAAGAAAACTGGGCTTCCTGGGGATTTGAGCCTGAGACATCCGGATTGCTAGACAGGTGCTCTACCAACTGACCAAGAAAGCTCTTGCCATGGTTTTTCATCCCTGAAAGCCTTTTCAATGCTCTATGGTAAGAAGGCCTGACAGACCTGACAGAAACCTGAAGGATGAGAAATCAACCTAAGGATCATATGGGCAAGGGATCTCTGAAGTGATGCAGCTTGTTTATTTTTATTTTTTTCTTTGTGTGTGGGAAATTCTGATGTTCTCACGTAAAATGCTTGAATGAACACTCAATCCCCAGGCCCTGCCCCCCCCCCCCCCCCCCAAAAAAAAAAATTCTTCAGAAAGGTCCACTTTTTATCGGTCTCAGGTCAACGATATGTCTTGTTCGCCCCCACCCCTGCTTAACACAACTGAACTAGTGGTCTTGGCCTCAAGACATTTTGGCGATGGAAACCCCCCCCCCCCCTACCCCTTCTTACACAACTCAACCAGTGGTCCCGTGTAAATTACGCACCCCTTTGGGAAATCCTTGCTACAGGCCTGATCCCTTCATTCACCCAATAGTCTTGGAAGTAGATAAGAGATTCCCAGTAGGACAATCTATGAAACTACTTGCTAGGCCGACAACAGACAAGTATTTACTATGAAGTCCATGCCTATTTCCTAACACATTTTTATGTCCATTTGCCTTTATAGGCAACAGTTTATTTTAATTTTAAATTGTTGCCAAATTGCCTCTGATGATGATTCAAATGTAATTCCTTCTATTTGCTCTTAAGTCATTATTTGTATTAATGTTATTTGAGAAAAACTGATTTTCAGATATAGATACTTTAAAGTCCTGTTTGTCCTGGCCATCTTCCTAGAGCCAGATGCATTTCTTGAGGGAAGATTGTCTTTGGTACAAGTCATGCAAACTTTGGCCAGGTACATAGAAAAGAGACAGATTTGAAGTTCATTATCAAAAAGTATTTGGAAAAAAACACTAAATGTATCATCTAAAATAGACTTAGAGTGGAGGTGAGGTAGTGTGGTTTAATTTGTGCCGTAATGCAAGTTTTGGGCTTTATGTACCAAGTTGCCATACCATCTTCCTAGAAATAGACAAGAGTTTGGGATGGAAGATTGTCTGTGGAACAAATATAAGAAGAGCAGACATGGATGGAGACTTTGCAAAAATTGTGAAAAAGGAATTAAGAAATCAATTCAAGTAATATAATTGAAATGAATACAAAATACTGAAACCCACAATGTATGTAGTTTGCACAATTAAATCAAAATAATTCGAATTTCCCTTTTTATGAGACGACTTAATGATAAAGATAATTCATTTTGTTTGTGTCCATACCCAGGAGAACACAGCAGAGGTTCTGGCCCAGGAGTACAGGCTAGACCTGGAGGACACCAAGAAGATCCTGGAACACTTCCAGGTCTTCAAGCTCATCCCGGTCATCGACGAGAAGAACATGCCCCGCATCACCAAGGGCAGCTGATGCGATCCCATCATCATCATCATTCTGCTCTTCAAGCTGCTGTGTGGTCACTATGTGCAGAGATTACTAAGACTGAATAGCCCTATTAACATTATGTTTGATTGGGGAAATGGTTTACGTTTCCTCACAGAGGATGCTGGACTTGCTCCAGGGCCCAGGCCTTCAGTTCAGGCTCATCCCTGCTAAAGCTTCCTCCACATCTTCACAATCAGGTGATGCGCTCCAATCATCACCATTTCCCTGTACAAGGTGCCTAATTATTTTAATTTATGCAGAGATTAACTGAAAAATCACCCTTCAATGTTTGATTGGGGAAATGTCATGTAGCCTCACAAGAGTATAGTAGACTTTTCCCATCGTACACAAGCAACAAAGCTAAAAAAGCTAAAAAGCTTCTCCCATCCTACCAAAAGCTTCCCCACATAACCTACAGTAAGTGATGCAATCCGAACATCAACACCATTTCGCTCAAGATGCCTTGTATTCAATCTGTGCAGAGATAAACTAAATATGTTTGATTCGGGGGAAATATAAATCAGCTCAAAGAACATCCAGGACTTCTTCCAGGCGGCCTGCAGGCTCATCTCTGCAGATACATCCCCTGCATCACTACCGGAGGGGGTGGGGGGGGGGGGGGAGATGGGTAATGTGTTCCACTCGACATCACCGTTCCGTTCTTCAAGAGTCAAGGGGGGGGGAGATGGGTAATGTGTTCCACTCGACATCACCGTTCCGTTCTTCAAGAGTCAAGATGCCTTGTCATAAATTTGTGCAGAGATAAACCGTACCAACAAAATCTTGTGTTGCTTCTTGCCTGAATCATCAGTGCTTAACTACTATCTGGGCATGATGTGCACATATTTCACTTTTTTGGGAGCATTATAGCCTATGGAGGTGTTGTGGCGCGATAGGATAAGCGGTCAACTTCAATTGATTGTACCCGAGTTTGAAACCGATTACATCAGCAAGGCATTTAATCCATAAATCTGTACTTGGTCAGTTGTTAATTAGCCTGCAATGCTCTTATAGAGCAGTTTGGGCTATATGCTCCCCAGGGAGTGAGGATAGTGTACAAGATGATTCTGTGGGTGTGAACTGTACCCGATGACCAAGGTTAATAATAATGTGCATCTAAAACAAACCTAGATAGACTGCGAACTATGAATGCTAAATTATTGTAATTATTATAGTATGCAGTTGAATAATGATACTTATTCTATGTGGAGTTTTATGTGAAAGTAAAATCAAATGGATGAGGTAAAATGTCATTGGGAATTGGCTTGTTTATTACTGTAGTTAAGATGCAGTAACCAAATATGTGTTGAAAGTTGGAATTTGAATAAAAACTTCTATGCAATATGATTTTTATTTTGTTCCTGTCTGTACTCTTTTATTGTCATAGAGAATGTTATCTTGTTAGTGAGGTGCATTTCACAAAATGCCTTGAGAGAAGAAATTAGTCTAACCTGTAGTGAAACAAGAAAAGCAGACTTGCCAACCGTTCCGTTTTTAACGGAATTGTCCCGTTTTTAAAGTTTGTATAGCCATAAAAAACGGAACGTTCCGATTTGTTTTTTCTTCTCGGATATACATGTACCCTCCGATATCTGTCCGTTTTTTTCAATTGTAATCAGCAGGGCAGTGCCATGTTAGTCTACAAACCGCTGTCAAGATGAAAGCCTTCAGATATCTCATCACAAATGATTCTTCTAAATTTGGCTCTTACCAGGTTTAATCTATTCATTAATCCTCTTACCATTTGTTACTTGAACATTTTGTTACATGTAAAATACCTTTACTTTAGCAATAGATTGGCAGGGTTCAATGTGCCATTTTCTGACCGAATCTATAGAATGGGGAAGGGGGAAAAAAAAAAAAATTGATATATTTAAAAAAAAAAAAAAAATTTCGGTTAACCGAAACCGTAAAAATGAAAACGTTTTTGCCGATGCCGGTCGGTTAACCGGTCGGTTAACCGTCGTGTAACCGTTTCACTACAGCCCTAGTATGCACCAGATTGCACAATTGTAAGTCCAAAAATGCAAAAGCTCCCTACCGTGGGAGGGGGGACACCCCCCTCCCACACCCTCCCCCCCTCGGTCGCTCCGCTCCCTCGCAATCGGGTGTTCAGTTTTCTGACTTTCAAATGTTGGCAAGTATGGAAAAGCATCATCATCAATCATCATGATTAATCACCATCATCACCATCACCATCATTACCATCATCATCATCACCACCATCACCATCACCATCATCATCACCACCATCATTAAGAATTTAATACAGATTTTGAGCATAAATGTTTGAAGTTGACAAGTTGAATTGTATTTATTTATTAGCATATTGTACACAAAGTGTCTATATATTTTACATTCACATATACAATTAAGACCCAAAATGCCTCCTACACATAGAATTGAATTATAAAACAGCAGCAGTTTCTTTTTTTTTCATTGAAAATATTTACCAGGTCTTATTTTCCCTTTACAATTGTAAAATATTCATGGGTCATCCATAGTATACATCTTTTTAAAAGAAATATACAATTGTCAAATGTTTGGTCAAGATTAGATCCTATATTTAATATACAAGCGGGAAATACCTTTGAAACATGTACAAGGCATTTTCAGTATTTCCACATATATTAGCTGTCTTTTAACTATGTACTTAACTACAAATTTTTTACATTATTTAACATGGTCTAAATAATTATATCTTCTCTCTCGTTTCTTTATGGCCTATTTACTATATCCATATATCCATAATTACATTCTTTCATATAAAACTTCACATTCTTTGGCTCTGAAGCTTTGTTTTCTCTTTTCTTGTACAGATTGTTTTTGATTTTTTACTTCAGCAAAAAAGTGTAATATTGAAAAGGACATTGTTAACATAATATGCTATAATAATGTTTAATGCTAGTACATTGACATTAGAAACTTTCCAAGGCTAGGTAAGGCTTTGCAGAATTGATAACACCATCACATCAAAATATTGTTATTTAAAGGCTTTGAAAGGTTACGTAGATTTACAATCATAAATAAAAAGAAGGAAAAAAGTAATTACATACTAGATGGTTCTCCATTCCATTTGAGAAAAAAAATAAGGTACTTCAATGGTGGCCACAATGGAATACACACAAGAGTGAATTGATAAGTTCTCCTCTCCAGAACATACACGTATAATTGGGAATTCAATGTAAACAGTGTCACGTGCATAGAAAGTAAGTAACTCAAAGTATGTTGTACATGAATATAACAAAAAGCAAGTGATATTTGTAACAAGAACATAGAAACGATCCCCTTTTTACTTGCCGATAGAGAACATAAAACAGAACTCATAATATTGAGACAGACATTGTATTTACAATCAACACTCTATACTGACATTACGAATACTAGGTATTTGAATACAGATGAACACAACCGGAATGACAAAACATTCAATTTAACAAAACATATAACAAAACAAACATACATATATCAAGACAGTACTAAACAACTTACAAACACATCTAGGGCACTTTAAACATTTTCCTTTCTTGAGATCTGTACAAGCAGCCAATATCATTATAGAACAACATACATTAAAAGGTGCTGTCAGGGCCCTGTACGCTTTGAATATGGCAGTACATTTATAATAGTACTGCCAGCTAGAATGGGCTAGATTTTTGTTTAATTTCTTGTTATTTCTTTTTTATTAGTTACATTTAGTACTTAAAGATTATGGACAAACAAACAGTCCTCAGTACTTTTGTCTGAATATTAAAGGGATTAATATCAGGAATTTTGTTGCAAATCATTGTAAATAAACTATTTTTATCCACTTTATTAAATCTGGGGTTGCAAAAGCACAAACAATTCCTTTAATCGATAGCAACAGGAAAGAACTGTAGGGAACTTTGTTAAAATAGTTCTATAAATCAGTTTCAATATGAAACAATGGTAGGAAGAGAGTCATAAATAATATATTTATGAGCACACGTCTGAAAACCATGGACCTCTTTGTTTTAAGCTGCGTTCCCATTAGAGCGAATTTCCGCGGCGAATTTCCGCCGCGAATATATTCGCACGGATCAAATTAGTGTTATTCATATATCATTCATATTACATGGCGAATATTCGCAAGTGCATTTTTTTAATCGCTCCTCAGAGCAATTTTTTCAATAATTCGCTGCGAAAAAAAATTTGCCGCGGAAATTCGCTCTCGTGGAAACACAGCTTTATGGAACATTAATAAAACTCAGTACTGTATTAAAGGTGGATCGGATTCGTAAATCAGATGCGCAGGTGCCATCTTGCCAAACCCCTTGCTCAGGGTGCGAAATACACAGTGGCTCGGTGTTGTGTTGAGTGCACAAACTAGCCTAGTTCAAAATAGCGATCAGCGGTGTAGCACCCCCACACATGATCATCTTGAACAAAGCAAATACATGTAGTACTTTGGCATGACAAGTTGTAGTACAGATTTTTAAGGGGAAAAAACAAAACATTTAACGTAATACAATGTGTACCGATTTACATTACTGGAAGATATACGAGGGATATACGGTCCTACACATACTGTGCCGCGCAATCTCGCGTATGCAGTGCGTACAGTGCAAATTATACATTCAGAGGTATATTCAGATGTATTGTTGAGCACAACGCCAAGCCTCCACACTACCTTTTTTAAGGGAATGTATTTTTCATTTAGATGCCAGGCGAAAAAACAATCCTTATAAATGTACGTTTGTACGACTTGTTTATTTTTTACTGTTATTTGTATTGAATACTTCAAACGAATTAGGCAATGGGGTTTATCATTTAGACAACAAAAACTGAATACACTGAATAAACACGAGAAGTACTTTGCATTGAATACCGTAGAATTTTGTTGTGAATAAAACCATAAGGAACATTGAATCTAGTAGAATCCATGTTAAGAATTGTTATTACAATGTTATTACATACTACGTCATATTTATGTAAACTGTTTTTCTCATTTTCTTACAATAACAAAATGCTTGCGTGAGGGCACAGGATAATTTAATATCGAGTCATCTGATGTTATTATATCTCCTCTCATTTCGGGGAAGAGGGGAGGGGGACATTTTTTTTATATCCATGCATAATACATGGTCGACATGCTCGTGACTCAATTTTGAAACTACACATCACAGACAATGCAGCAATACCTGGAATCGAGATCAGCATGTCTTTATGCAATAATAATAATAATAACAGTTTTGATTTATATAATGTATAGCACCTAATATGCAATTAATCCCTTGCCTACGGGAACCTGGTGGGCTTTGCACAAAGTCTATGGGGATTAGAGAATTTTTGAGGGGAACGGGTTAAAACACACTTTGTACCTTGTAACAAGCCCATGCTATTTGGTACAGGTACACAGAACAAAATGTGCAGAATTGAACTTAAATCTGAAACATGGTTCACATGATAAATAATAATAATAACGGTTATTTATATAGTGCTATTCAGACTATTATTATTACCCTGGTCAACGGATACACACTGCAATCATTCCAGCACACAAAGTGCCAAAGTTTTCCATGATATGTACCGTCAGCTGGGTAAGCTTGAATTTCAATGTAATAGAAACGACAAATTGAACATTAAAACTTGAGCTGGCCAACAAACCTCTTCCATGGTTTGGGAGAATTGAAAATGCTCATCCTATAAGTGCATTAACTGAAAACAATTAACCATTCCCACACTAGATTCTGAAATCCCCAGTGAGTTAAGACAAGACCCACTAGACAAGACTCTACACTAACTTTATTTTCTACCTGCCTGTTCAGGCAAGTAAATTCATGAATTTTCAGGAGTTGGGCCCGGTCGGTCGGAGCAGATTTATCGCATTGAATCGGCCCCAACTGGCATCCGACTGTCTCTCGACTGGCAAAATGTGTGTCGCGAGGCACTGAAAACTGAGCCGATCGGAATGACAACCAGTCGAGTCGGCTCTGTCTGCGCCGGGCATAGTTCCCATAGACAATGGGTTCAAACAAACAGGTTGGTATTGTAGCCTCAACGAGATAAGGAGTGTCGCATGAAATATCAAAAAGTGCTTTGACCTTCACCACAATCCATCATGTGAGGGCCTCACAACCCAAACAATACCAAAATATTGTTAAAAAAAACAAAAGGAAATAAAAAAAAGACTTGGAGAATAAGTAGATTTTTTAGTAGTAGTCTGCAAGACACTTAATCCACATTTGCTGCGCTCAACCCAGGTATATTAAATGGGTACTTCCCAGGAATATACTCCTTTAAATGCTTGAGCTGCTTGGCTATAGCGAAGGTAATAATGCTCCGATAATTTTGAACCTGAACTGTAAGAAAGCGCTATATAAAAATGGACAATTATTATTATTATTATTAGAAGAGAAGTAATCTCTCCAATTTTTTTTTTTTTTTGCAAGTTAAACTTGTTTATAAATGATGGGGAAACTAGAATGACAATGATCAATGTCAATGTAATTGACATCAAGGCTATTTCCAGACAATAAAACAAAAACATGATCTTGGAAACACAATCGCAGAAACAGGATTCCACATATTTGTACGAAATAACATCATACACCTAATCTTTAATCTAAATTCCAGGCAGTTAGACGGAAACATGATCAGGGTAACACAACCTAATAGATACAGTCAAACCTGACTAAGCAGCTACCTGTCTATAGTAGCCAACCTGTCTATAGCAGCCAATCTGCCTATAGTGGCCACCTGTCTATAGCAGCCAATCTGCCTATAGTGGCCACCTGTCTATAGCAGCCAATCTGCCTATAGTGGCCACCAACAGTGATCCCCTGCACAGAAAAACAATGTTATAGAAACCTGTCTATAGAGGTCACCTGTCTATAGAGGCCAGTATTCTTGCTTCCCAGAGGTAGTCACTATGTTACACAGGTTTAACTGTATTATATATATCATGTATCTGTTTTTGCCGAAATTACACATACACCATCTCCTGCAAGTCCAAGCTACTCTGTTCGGCCGCCCCATCCCCTTCCGACCTCTCCATCTCTTCCGGCCCCGGCGGCGAGTCAATGTCGATCGGCATCGGGTACGGATGTCCGTTGTCGTCAAAGAAGCGTCTGAAGGTGAACTCAAAGAAGGCGTGGTCGGGCTGCTGGTGGAATCCATCGCACTCGCTGGGGTTGCTATCCCAGCTGTCCGTGCTCGAGTTGGAGCCGAGCTTCTCCGGGGAGACCGGATCGAAGTTGGACGTGTCGGTCGGGTGGCGCACCTTGGGGATGTAGGGCGCCTTGGTCTTGCGCAGGCTGGCGTCGAAGTCGACTGTCTGGAAGAAGGGGTGGGCCTTGATGTCCAGCACGCCGTTCTTGCCCAGCCGCTCCTCCTGGCTGGTGCACAGACGCAGGATGAAGTCGGAAGCGTCCTGACTCAAGCCCGATTGTGACGGGATGTGCAGGCAGCGATTCCAGTTGATCACCTGTAAGGAGACAGAAGAATATTGATAGGTATCATTATAAATTAACTCTTTCCCCCTGTTACACCCGTTTGGTTGCCCTAAACATAAAAAAAAAAGTTTAATCTGAAGCACCCTGACTCAGCTGCAATTGTGAAGGGATATGCAGGCAGTGCTTCCAGTGGATCATCCGTATAGATGATAATCGATAGCTATCGTTAGGAATTAAAATTTTCCAAGGTGGCCCTGTTGGTTTGCAAAAAAAAAAAATAATACAAACATGTACACTATCGTCTCTATACAACATGTCTCATTTTTGTCTGTCCAGTCTGACAAATAAAACTTGGCAGCAATTAAATTTTGTGGCTGGTGGCTCTAGGCTCTAAAGGAAGCATGTCAGAGCTAATTCCCAATAGGTAAGCTTTATAAACAGAACTGCCAATACTATGTCGGGGAGCAATCAGAGAGATTATTATAAAATACATGCATCACAATGGGAAAGAACCTAAATCTGGATGTCTCAAAACAAATTCTCTTTTATTTGGTCGCAAATTCGGATCAGTGGAATTTAAGATGAAATTTGGTGGCCCGGAAGCTAATTTCTAGTGGCCCCCGGGTCGGCGGGGCTTATACTAATTACGAGTATTGCCCAAGGGCAATGAACTGAGGGGCTTACCTTCCACTGCGTCTCTGCTGGTGAGTCTGCGTGGAAGGGTGGCTGACCGACCAACATCTCGTACAGGATCACTCCGACACTCCACCAATCGCACAGCTGGGTGTAGCCTGAAATCAGAAAGCACAGCAGAAAATGGTAAAATACAGGAATATTTAGTAAAATTAGTGCAAATTCCCTCAATTAAACTGTTATAATTCATTTAAAATAATTCACAGACATTTTCAAAGCATCTCATACAGGATCACTCCTACACTACATCAATCATGCAACTGGGTGTAGCCTGTAATCACAATGGAAGATACAAAATATATCAACCTAGTTTCAGAATGAGAAAAGTAATGATAAATTGAGCTTAAATGATTGCTGCTTTCTTAGTTTCATGCAGAGCTACATTTTACAAGCATAGATTAATCTTCATGGTCCCAATATAACTTTTCCCTACTCAGCAAAGCAAAAGAAGACTGCTTCTTGCATACTCAGACCTATCAAGTGTAGTACACTTGGCATTATTAAAACACAGGAAGAAAGGTTTCATGAATATGGGCCTGGTGTATACAAATGATAATAATATAGAAATCTTATAATGCATCAATTCCATCTTTTGCTAATTGCTCAAGGCACATGTAGTTAAGGGTTATCTACACACATCAAAACAAAACAAAACTCTTTGGGATTTCAAATAGTTGAGAGAGAATATGTTCAATGTACCTGATTTGACCAGCACTTCAGGAGCGATGTAGTTTGGAGTTCCGACCAGGGAGTGTGCCTTGCAGCGCTCCTGTTGCCGTTTCCTTCTCCTCTCCAGGGTCTTGAGAGGGCGAGACTTGAGGTCTAGGCCAGAGTCTTTGACTTTCGGATGGTGACTGCACTGGCACTTATCTCCATCTAGGGTGTCGAAGGGTTCCATGCTGTCCTGCCTGGCGTGGCCTCCAGGATCTAGTTTAAAAAGAAACAAAGAATATATTTTAGTCATTTGAATGCTGTTCATGTGTCTTAAAGACAGCCAGATAATGAGCCAGATGATGACTGCACTGGCACTTCTAGCCATCCAAGTAGAGTTCCATGCCATCATGCCAGGAGTGGCCTCAAGGATCTAGTTAAAATTAAAGGAATAGGGATTTGGTTTAATTCTACTGAATTTGATTGTTGTGCAAGTGAGTTGAGGTCTAAGCTTGTCTCTTTGATGACTGCACTGGCACTTCTCTCAATCTAGCCTCCTGGATCTAGTTCAAATTAAAGGTAACCGTTCTAGGTTAGTAGGAAACATTTAAGGTAAATAAAACAGATACACAATCATTGTTGTAAAATATTAAGAAGATATTGTGTTAATAAGGGTTTTGGGTGTCATCGTCTATACACTTCTTTCACAAAATAAATATCTAGTGTCTTTATTTCAAATTCTTAACTTCAATTTTATTCATGTTTGAATGGGGAAGGGTCAGGGTCAAGAGGGGTAAATTCAATTTAGTTTAACAGTAAAAGTAATAATATATCCTAATCAAAGTTAAACTAGATAAACAAAAACAAAACTACTTACTTTTCTGATAGTACTTGGAATCATGAGTCCACCTGAAGCCTGTGCACAGCCCAAAGTCAGTCAGCTTGATGTGTCCATCTCTGTCAATCAAGATGTTGTCTGGTTTGATGTCTCGGTGGATGAAGCCCATCTTGTGAACGCTCTCTATGGCCAGGACCAGCTCAGCAATGTAGAACCTGGCCAACTCCTCCTCAAAGATCTCCAGGCGAATGAGAAGGCTCATGAGGTCACCTCCCGGGATGTAGTCCATCACAAAGTACAGGTTGTCAGTGTCCTGGAAGGAGTAGTACAGCTTGACGACCCACTCGTTGTCAGCCTCCGCCAGGATGTCACGCTCTGCTTTCACATGGCCAGCCTGGTTGCGCTGCAGGACGTCACGTTTGCGCAGCTTCTTGATGGCATACAGCGCGTTGGTGTCCACCTTCTTGGCCAGTGCCACCTCCCCGAAGGCACCAATGCCAAGGGTGGTGATCTTCTTGAACATAGACTTGTTCATCTTGGCGCGCTTGAGGCGGAGGTAGTTGGACTCCTTCTGGAAGAGCATGCGTCGCATCTGGTCCTGGTCCTCGTTCGTCAGCTCCACGCGCTGCATCTCATTTTCCAGTTGCATCCGCCTGTTTATCCTCTGCCGGTGCGACTTGAGGATGTTCTCCACATGCTGCTCCATGTAGAACTTGTAAGCCTGAGGGGAATACGTTTTTACTCTCGATTCATACGGGTCTTTGTGCCTTCCCTTGTTACGTCGCTCAGGCACCGGAGACTCTATCCTACTCTTACCCAGCGACTGGGATTCACTAGAGACACTTTCCATTTCCGTACTGTCTGATATTTCTGAAATAGGGGATTGGGGCCTGATGAGTGGGGACTCTGACCTTGTAGAGCTATGCGTGCTATGTGTACTGTGACTACTGTGGGTACTGACATTATCAGGTGAAGGGCCTCTGGTGGGTAGGACCTGATCGGGCCCATGAGCTGTTTGGAGGACAGGTTTCTGCACAGTGGTGCTTTTCACTGACTGGAGGAATGGAGGGGAGGCGTAGCTGGCCCCCGCATGGGCCGTTGTCGTGCTGACGGCAGGGACGAGAGGTGGAACTTTGAGAGTGTCCTTTGCCACCATTTCCACTCTGTTGCTCTGTGAGAGGCACGTAGGTGAGGGCCTGTAAGGTGGAGGTGGTTTGCTTCCCCCAGAAGGTTCGCTGTTGGGCTCTATGCGACTGATGGTGACAACGGCGGGCTGGGGTTGATGATGCTGGGGGAGCTGGGTCTCTATCTGCACCACATTGCCACCCTGAATGGGTTTGAACATGGTGGACCCACCCACACTCTGTCCGTACCCAGGACTCGGACTGTTCTGTGGGGTCAGCCTTGCTGTGTTGTACTGTTGCTGGGTCATATTGGGTGTGCCAACTCGAGGCAATTGCCCACCAGGCATTTGTCCTGCCTGTGTTTGTATTGATGTCGGCGTGTGCCGATGCTGTGTGCTCAATTCATAACTGGGAGGGGGTTGGGTTTTACTGATCATGGCACTGATCATATCAGGGCTGTATGGCTGATTGTCTGGTGGCAGGATCATTATATGAGCCGAGCTCTGATGTTGTTCTTTCTGTGTTGCACTTGGCTGAATTGTAAGGTGGCTAGACACTTTTGGACCCTGTGCTGTGTAACTAACGTTTGACACATTTTGTCCATGTCCGGTAAAGCCTACATTAGATGCATTTTGCCCATGTCCAGGAAAGCCTACATTAGATGCATTTTGCCCATGTCCAGGAAAGCCTACATTAGATGCATTTTGCCCATGTCCAGTAAAGCCGACATTTGACACATTTTGCCCGTGTCCAGTAAAGCCGACATTTGACACATTTTGCCCTTGTCCTGTATAGCTAACATTAGACCCCACATGGGACCCACGTTGAAGTGTTACGTGACTGGACATGTTTGTACCTTGGCCTGCCAAGTTTCCGCTAGACATTGTTCCTTGCCGACTCCCTAGATCATAACCCTGGTTCTGGGAATTACAATTAGTACTTTGGTTCTCTGCAGCAGCCGTGGCTGCTTGCACATTGTACGACCTTCCTTGAGGGTAAGGAGGTGGAGCGGGGGATGACATAGGGTCCGACACTTGAAACTGCTTCTCCGTTGTGTACGTCGTCGATGACGATGTTGAAATAATGACAGTCTGCTTTTGTCGTTTGAATGTCCTATCGTCGGGTGTGATAAAAGTTCTGCATTCAGATGTGACCCTACTATCAGCTGGCGGTGGCACTCTGTTCATTGTGACACTTGACACGTACCCTGCATTCTCATTGGTGGGGATAAATGATTGGATCACTTCCCCGTTTCTACCGAGGTGCAACCGATTTGCAACAGGCACTGTTCTGTCCACGACCACCCCCGATCTATTGTGACTCGTGCTTTGTATATTAGTCTGTTGTGGCCTCCCAGCGGCCAAATGGATTTGCCCGCTGCCGTCTTGCGAGCGCCCCGGGTAAATCTTCAGCTGATTCCATGGCTGCTGTACATACCGACTGTCCTCAACGGAGGCTTGGGCCGAAGCTGTGTTTGGGATGGGCGAGGCCTTGATGGTCATGGTGGATGTGTAGGACATTGGGTAGCCAGTTTGCTGCTGCTGCTGCTGCTGCTGTTGCTGCTGTTGCTGCTGCTGCTGCTGTTGCTGCTGTTGCTGCTGCTGTTGCTGCTGCTGCTGTTGCTGTTGCTGGTGTTGCTGGGAGACGGAGGACCTGCCGTCACTTAGCGAGTTGTTGGAGGAGATGGATGATGAAAGACTACGGGTGTCCCCACCACTACCAAGGTAGATCTGATGGCGGGACGTCTGGTGCCCATAGGACTGGCGTCCTAGGGACTCCACAGCTGCATTGGACAGGCCTTGTTGACCTCTTTCTTCGATGCTGGATTTCCTTTTGACTCCGTACCCTGGATGTAAACGAGAACAAAAGATTGAATAAGTTGGGAAAATATTTGCACCAGTTCCCTTTTAGAAAGCACTAAGTACCTTTGATCTAAAAGTAGGTAAGTATCAAATTGAGTTAAAAACAAGTTGGTAAAGTTTTGCTTGAAGGAAAGTAGAGACCCTCACACCATGCCAAATGGTTATCAATACAATAGTTAAATGTTTATATACGGCTTGACAAGGGGTGTAAACTTGTGACTCCTTTCTTTCAAGCAATACTTTAATAGTTAAATAAACAATGGCCTTCCAGTCCATCCATTTAAGTATGTAACTAAAAGTTATACCAGGCAGATGTCAAAGAAATTAAAGAGAATCAAAGATTATAATGTGTCTTCTCCCCTCCCCCCTCCCCTCCCCTCCCCCCAAATAGAAGGAAGTTATATTTTAAAAATAATATTCTGCAGGAGATAGACTACGTGCAGCTTCCACCAACAAAAAAAGCACTTGACTGGAATTTCTTGTTTTGTTTCGTTTAACGATTGAGTAGGTATCATAGAGAGAGCAATGAAGAAGTAAGCAAACATTGTTGAGAAATATTCAAATACTTCATACTTGTTTTCTATACCTACAATTACATGTACATCTATGAGTCAAGGCCCTTTTAGTGTTTACACAAGGTGAACAAAAGTCACTGTGTCATAAACATACTGCTTTGAATAAAAAATCAAAGACAATTCATTCACTATTTGTTCAATGTTCATTGTTACAACGTCTTGAACAAAACAAATGTATGCATAATTATATTGACATGTGATACAGTATGTAACTTCTTAATCTGTAGGATAAATATTAATGGTATCCAGACATTTTTTTGATGATTAGTAGGGTAGGAGGCCAGCGAAAAAAATACACGGGGGCGGCGGGCGAATTCGCCCCTGAAATGCCCAAAAGAGCCCCCGGAAAGAAAAAAGTTTTGGGATTTGGGGGATTTTTATTATTTTTTTTCTGTTTAGATCGTGATCAAATGCTTATTTAAGATGATCACTTACAGCATTAGAGCTTAATCGTAGCCCCTGAAATTCGAAAAAGAGCCCGGAAATTTGTAGCCCCCGAGATGATAAAAGTAGCCCCCGAAAGTTGGAAAAGTAGCCCCCGAAAAGGAGCCCCCGAAATAAAAATATTAATTTTTTTGCTGTAGGAGGCTAGGAGCCAATTCCATCATTAATGAATGATAGGCATTTTTTAGTTAAGCCACAATGTTTTCTCAAATTTGCATTTGTTGGTATACATTGGTACCTACAATATTGTATTTGTGGCAGAATGTTAAGTAGTACTTTATAAAGTGATCCCTTCACTTTGTCAAATTCAAACAAAGTCACTTGGAGATATCACATTTCTCTTGTACATTTTTGTTCGGCTAATGGTAACAGAAGAATGAAATATGGGTTTTTATTTTTCAAATGTCTTCCTATTTCTTTGGAGATGTTTATGATTGAATGAAAAGTGTTCTGGACTGACCCGTGGGATAAGAGCGGAGTCCACCATTGATGATGGGGGAGCTGTCTGCACTGCTGGCGTAGCTGCTGTCCCGCGTGCTGCTATCAGGAGAGTCGAATCCCTTCTGGTACAACCTCAGGCTGGAGCTCTTGCCGCTGGACAGGCTATCCTGCAGATTCAAGAACGAAAGAATGAGAAGGAAATATATTATATGTTGTGTGACATTACTATGATATTTTACATCCAATTGAATCATTGTAGCTGCTGTCCCGAGTACTGCTGTCAAGAGAGTCGAAGCCCTTCAGGTACATTACAACCTCAGGCTTGAATTCTTGCCACTGGACAAGCTACATGTATCCTGGAGATTCAAGGAGAAACAGAGAAAATATATTTCATGTTGTGTAACTTAGTATTAATTATTTGTTTCTTTGATATTTCATATCCAATTGAATCCTTGTAGTTGCTGAATGGCGTACATGTAGCTGCTGTCCCGCGTACTGCTGTCCGGAGAGTCAAAGCCCTCCTGGTGCAACCTCAGGTTGAAGGTCCTGCTCAGGACAGGCTATTCTGCAGAACAAGCCAGAAGGAAATATATATTCTATATCCAATCAAATCATTACGATTGCTAAAATGTTGTATTAAAAGAAGGCTGCACATGTAATTCATTAATTTAAAAAACATACATTCAAGAAGTGTTGATTACAAAAGACATACATTCAAGAAGTGTTGATTACAAAAGACATACTGTACATTCAAGAAGTGTTCGGTACTGATTTTCATTTTTCTAATCACAAATTTTATAAATGTCAATGAAAATGTACTGGACCTTAAGGCATGAAGCATTATAATTGTACAAATACTACAATAGTTTTGCTCTAGATATCAAACACACTTTTGTGCAATTAGATTTAGTGGAGCCCCCCTATAAGTTAAAACATGCTAGCCATCCACTCAGTGCCTTAGCTGGGGGACCAAGGGCATGGGGCAACTGCCCCCTCTATGGGTACCCCCCCCCCCTCACACCTGCTACCCCCAACACTGGATAACACTTTTGGCTCATACCGCCCCTCTAGGCTCTACTTGTATGTTGCCTCCCCCCTCAACCCCCATTGGGAGTGGCGTCACACTGGATACGCCACTGCAGTGCACACAATATTGAGAGACTGAAAAACCCCTCTGGAATTCCTATGCCATCAGTGTACTTTATTGGGTTTAGTGGAGCCCCCCCCCCCTTTAAACATTCAAGCCATCAAGTATTCCCCCTTTAAACATTCAAACCATCAAGTATCCCCCCCCCCTGCAACCCCCTCTAATGAAAAATGTCATATTTCGACCCATACCGTCCCCTCTGTCAATCCCCCCCCCCCCCAATCCCCCGTTTGGTTTGATTTGTCACTGGACTTATGCCACAGCACCCACTATCCGGAGAGACTGAAAAACCCCTCTGGAATTTCCATGCTCTATATCAAGCACACTTTTTGGGGTGTAGTGGAGCCCCCCCATTTAAACATTCGAGCCATCCAGTATCCACTCAGTGGCTTAGCTGGGGGACCAAGGGTAGGGGCAAATGTCCCCTCTGCAGGTATCCCCCCCCCCCCTGCCCAAATCTGCTACCCTTTCTTATGAAATTCCCCTTTACCTTTATGGGAAATCCCCCCCCCCTCCCCTACCCCCCTTTTGGAGTGGTTTGTCACCGGTTATGCCACCGCAGCCACTATCAGGAGAGACTGAAAAACCCCTCTGGAATTTCCATGGGTTCGAGCTTTGATGTCATAGGTCTGAAACATGCCACGGGCATCTCTGGTATGCGCAGGAAAAGGAAACCCTTCTGATCCCAGCCAGCAATCAAACAACACTCACTGCTAGTGCTACATTGTACATTAGGATAGATTGCATTATTTAGTAGTGTGTATGTATGTGGGTAACTTAGAAAGCCAACAGCATTAATACATTACTGTATGCATGTACATTGTACATCATATATAACATTTTAAAAAACATACACGCACTACAGTCAATGACTCATACACACACACACACACACACACACAAACATACATGTACACATGCGCACATACATACAAAGTAAACACTGCAATCAAGTATTTGAATTGATACATTACAGTACATTACATGACAAGTTCTATTGCTCCTGTGACCCACTTTCCCCATACAATGTCAACATATTTTTCACTAAGTTAATATGGTCTTTAAACTTCCATGTACATGTACACATTAGACCAGAGCCTAAATTCCAGTTATGTAGATCTACATAAAATGTTCTTTTTCTGTTCATTATTACATGGACAGTGTACAGTGTACATGTTTGTACAGTATACAAAAATGCTAAACCTGGAAGTGATTGTCAAATGAGCTAAATACAGGGCTAAATACCACACCATATATCCTGGCTAATACTACAGAAATGTGCAAAATGTGTGCTGTACATACAGGAAGTAAATGGTAGAAGTGCTACATGTAGCAATTTATACATTTGTGTATTTCCTCAATCATACAGTATGTAGATCAAACAATTATTCCATAATTCACTTTACATGATAAATACTTGTTTCCTCCACAAACGACAAACCACATCACATTTTCAACATACTTTGGCAAACTTTTATTGACAGGTGCAACTGTGCATTATTAAGTACCCCTACCAGGATTTATAAGTGCTAGGAATTCATATTTCCTGAATCATGAACCCAAACAAATTTGTTAAAAAGTGTGTGTGTGTGGGGTTTTTTGAACGCAAGATTAAGAGTAATATGTACTTCTTGACAGTGTTAATATAAGTGAAAGTATGAGAAAGTATTTTTGCAGAATCTACATCAATATACATGTAGCTATCAACATTTGAATTCAGCGATCAGGAAGATTTAGGGAAATTTCATAAGAAATCAGGGAGAATAATAATATGCAAACAACCTACATTTACAACGACAATAATATTTCAATAATCAAGGAATATTGGCTGACAAATCTGACATGGTCTATTTCCAGGGAGTCTCCTGCAAAATCAGGGAGACTTGGCAGCTCTGCCTATCCCTGATTGACAGCTGCAACTGTGTTCCACTTCCACATACCAGGGTACTCAGTACTTTATCATGAAATCCCATTTCCTCTAATGAATGGCTCAATCATAAATCAAACAACAAATGAATGTTATTGTTGTTGTGTACATCAAGTGCACAACGTATGTAACCATGTGATACTTGCAAATCGAGTGTAAAAGACAGTTTGTAACTTTCACAATTTTCAAACATATTTAGAATGGTGTCAGTCATTGATTTGACAACCTGTACAACTCTACATTTACTGCATATAATGTACATGTACATCAGTGTAAGTGCCAGGAATTCAAATTTCCTCCAACATAAAACAATAAGTCATATTGTTAATTGTGAGTATATAAATCCAGATGTATTTACATGTAGTGTATAACCATGTGATACTTGTAGTTGCTCAAGCATTACAGAAAGTTCGGAACTTCCACAACCAATGTACTTTAAACATATTTTGAATGATGTCACTCATTGAGTTGACAGGTACAATACATGCATCAGTATGTACATGTCACTGCATTAATGTAAGTGCCAGAAATTCAAAATCATAAATCAAACAAAGTTCATATTGTAGTTTTTGTATTTATCTGTACAGTATATAAATCTTGATATTTGCAATTGAGTGTGGAAGTTTAGAACTTCTACAATCAATATCAAACATACATGTTGAATGATGTCACTCATTGAATTGACAGGTGCAGGCTCAACATGTACAGTACAGTGCATGTATCAGTATAATTGCCAGGAATTCACATGTCCTCAATTATATAACAAATTATAATAAATTCATTATTCATATTTATGAAGTGTATAACTATGAAAGGAAGTTTGGAACGTCTACAATCAATATCAAACATATATTTTGAATGATGTCACTCATTGAATTGACAGGTGCAGGCAGGCACCACATGTACAGTGCATGTATCCAGTACAAGTACCAGGAATTCACATTTCCTCAATCATAAATCAAACAATAAATTCCTGAGCATGCATGAATACTTAGTCATGCACAATTTACAGTACATGTACATAGGGAATGTGCAGTGGTGCAGTTGTGCACTTACGCACACAATATCAATATACAGTCAAACCTGTCTATAGCGGCCGCTCAAGGGAAACTTAAAAAGTGGCCGCTATAGACAGGTGGCCACTATAGACAGGTTGGCGGCCATTTTGGTTTTTTAAGCACATGTTTTAAAACATTAATATCACATACACACGTACACATGAACATAAACAACATGACTATTTTATATGAAATAAAAGAACAGAATCCTGGAAACAATTGTCTTATTTTTTGTTGAGAAAAGTACTAAAATAATGACAAAGGTTTCATTATGTGTTAACCTTCCTAAAGAAATCTATCATCATCGTCTGTTTGGCCGGCAGACTGTCTGTCGTTGTTGAAGAAACAACTCTCGATCTCCCGATGAATATATGTGCGCAATGCCATCGTGTGAATCTTTGCCTGAACACAAATGCTGTTAGGTAAAAAAAAAAAATTTTATTGAAAAAAAAAACAGTTCTAGAAAATACGACGATGAAACAAAAGGTTTATAAATGCCATAAGATATTTTGTTCAACTTTATCAATAAGTTTTTCAATTAAAAACAAATGTTTTGCAAAGAAAAATAAACATTTAAATGTACGAGGCTATATAAACCGGTTTAGATCCGATCCGGTCCGATCCCCAATACGGTGAAAGTGTGTGCGTGCGGTCTAGCGGTATGCCGTGGTCAACGGCCAGCGGCCAGCTACCGCTCCGCTCAGCGATCGATAAAAGATCACCACCACGGAGCTAACAATGCGTGCATGAACAATAACACGGATGTTCAGCCAGCGCGCGCTAATCTCAAGAGCGTAGCTCAGCTGAAAGCACGCTTTACGGAAACAATGAGTGAGCAAAAATAGACCGGTCAGCAGACGAGGTAAACAAAACAAACGGCCAATTAAGGCTTTTAAACTTGACATTCATTATTTAGGCGGCACTTTTTCAAAGCTAAAGTGTAGATCTACAGCCCTAGATTATGGGTACATGTATATTGATCGATTAATTGGCTGCAAGCTGGCTTTACATGGCGAAGTATACCAGCTTTGCATACGGTAATCTCCACGGCTATATGCATCGGAAAATATCAAACTAGCATGCCCGCAGTTACGGCCAAACCGAACATTGATGGCCGCTATAGGCGGTAAAAAAATAAGTTTGGGAAGCCAAATCAGTGGCCGCTGGCCGCGTTAGGCAGGTGGCCGCTATAGACAGTGCTTATAACACTGTATTATCCTCGGGGGGATTCTATGTGGCCGCTAACGGCAGGTGGCCGCTATAGACAGGTGGCCGCTAGTACAGGTTTGACTGTATATGCTTCATGGACATTATTGGCAGACAGGCAGAGTTAGAGACTGTAATAAGTTTAATGTGTCTTTGACCCTGTTTACAGTGAAAAAAAGGCCGGGCCGAGCCGCGGCTCGGCCCGGCCTTTTTTTCACTGTAAACGCTCAAAAGGCCAAATGCGGTACCAAAAGTGGCCGCGCATTTGGCCCCGCTCTGGAGGTAGTCTCGGCCGGGGCTCGGCCCGGCCTTTTCTCACTGTAAACGCACGCAGGGCCAAATGCGGTACCAAATGTGACCCCGGAAATGAAAGGATCATTACGTTCCATAGACTTCTATGTTACGTTCATTACGATCATGACCCCGGCGCGCCCCCAAAATAATCGTTTATTTACATGCAGAGCGCCACTACAACAAGATATTGGAAGGGCAGCCGGACCGAGCCAGCCACTGTAAATGCACAAAATTGGGGGCCCTGCACTGTAAACGGGGTCTTTTGTACAGCATACAATTTGATGTACACTCAACACCAACATGACTTCATGACAACATTCATAAAGCATGTACATGTACACCGCAGACCTGACCCCCCCCCCCCCCCCCCCCCCACCACCGAGTGTTTTCAAGTTTTGGTCCATACACCCGTCTAAGACTACAGTACATTGTGCTGGAGATGGAGAGCGTACTTTGCTTTGACACTGTACTTTACATGTGCAGGGTAGGCAGGGCTTGACAAATATACTGGCCCGCTGGTTCGGGGCCCCATTAAAAATATACTGTAGCTCAGGGCAGGGAAAAAAAAAATACACATTTCGGGGGCTACTTTTCAAGCTTGTCTGCATGAAAATAACACTCTAAACAAATTTTTGCATTTAACTCTTATGCAAATTTACGGGGGCTCTTTTATGATTTTCGAGGGCTCTTTTTGGCATTTCAGGGGCGACTTTGCCCTGAGCCCCCCTGTGTATTTTGTTTTCACTGCTTAGGGCCACCAAAATGTAATTAATTCTTGCAAAAATGTGCAATCAAAACAAGAAGTATGTAAGACTGAAAGTGCAATACAGTTTTTTACTTTTATTTATGTCTTTCAAGTTTCAACTTTCTTTCTTTTTTTTAAACTTGTAAATGTTCCTTCTGGGGCACATTTGCACACTTGTGCATACAAAATCAACAATAAAAGAAGTGAGAACAACTTGAATACATGTAACACGCATGGTTCATCAACTTATTGGAAAATTTAGGGAAAAGTGGTACATTGCGCAATAACATGCATGGTGATCACGATAATATACATGGACAATGTAAGGGAAATTAAAATGGGGAAATTGTGGCAAAAAATAGAGAGGGAAATTGGCAAAAGGGATGACTAGTTGCAGAAAACCTCTAGTATCCTATTGTTTATAACATAACACCACTAGTGAATAACATGTAATGCACAAGTACAATAATATGCATGATTTTCATGACATAATATACAACTGTACATGTCTGTAAAAATACAAATAAATTGATATAAATTTAGAGAAATTGAGGCAAAAAACAAACACATTTGGGAAATTGAGAGAATAAAAACTGGCCGACTTATTGCACAAAACCCAATTCCCATGGTTGATCTCGCAACAGCACTAGTGAAAAACACTTGTGCATAATTTACATTGTATACATGTACACTGTACAATAACATGCATGATGATCACAACAATGACGGCATACGGGGAAACTTTATGGAAATTTAGAGAAATTGCGTGGAAAAGAGAATAACAACGTGGCTAATCTCATAACTATCTAGTGAATATAAACACTTGCGCAATGTGTACATGTACCTTGTACGATAACATACTGAAAATTTGATGAGAAATTGAGAGAGAAAAAATAGAGATGGAAAATTTGAGAGAAAAAAATAGAGGGGGGAAATTTGAGAGAGAATAAAAAAAAAAAAGTGGCTGACTAATTGCACAAAACCTCTAATAAAATATCCCATCCAATGATCTCACCACCACACCACACCACACTGTTTGGCAGACCAAGACGCAGACAATGACCCAAACTTTACACACACACACATAGAATGACAAAGCCACAGGGCCCTTCAGGCTTCACAGTGGAGCTGCAAGAATGCCAGGAATGTGGCACGTTTCCTGGCACCATTATTGTGATGACAATGGGGACCCAGTAGACTTTGATCAGACCTATTTGGTTTTGGCACCATGCTAGGGACTGGTCTAGTCTCCTCACCTCAGACTTTTCAAATTTCAAGGTCTGTAGATGATTATATTTTGGGTGTAGGTGGTTCTTTTTTTCTAATATGTAGTAAAAATGCCTTCATATTTTAAATGAGTTGTAAACAATGCAATGAAGTATTTGTTCTATCATGTAAAAGTTCAGCGACTATAAACAAGGTCGGGCAAACAAACTGACAAGTCAATTTGTAAGTAGTTTTACCTACATAGCAATAAACATATGTCTGTTACTCTGTCCAGTCCAGTGTATCGTACATAGTACAATATGAATATCGCTAATGATACATGAACAATTAATTGTTTTTCTAAATCAGTGAAAAAATGCATGGGGGCTCGACGAATTCGTCATGTCCATGAAATGCCAAAAAGACTCCCTAAAAATCATTAATCATAAATTTGCATCTAGTTCAAATTCTTCAATGCAAAACAAATTTTAAAGTGTTATTTTCATGCAGGCAAGCTTGAAAACTGAAAAGTAGCCCCCAAAAAATAATTTTTTTTCCCCCCCTGTTAAATCTAAAATATCTTCTTGAATCAGACAAAAAAAATGTAGTTTATAGATCAGAGTGCAGAACTATTGTACCTCTACTGCAAGAACTCTAGGTAATTGTTTGGGTGTACACAAGGCCCGACACTCACACTGGCCCACTGGCCCACTGGCCCGCTGGCCCGGGGCCAGCAAAATGTATGAAAGTCATATTTTGGTGGCCCGATCGGGCAAGAAGATTTTCAACCCAACATTGACAAAATGAAAAAATCTTGTGTTCCTTTATGTCATGCTTCATCTGTAATCACAGGTTTGATTAGGAAAGAGTAATATTTTGAACAGTTAAAAGCTCTTACTCATGAAATACAATTTTGGGGCCAGTAAATTTTCGTTCTGGCCACCAGAATAGGGGAATAAACTATTTCACTGGCCTGACCGGGCCACTGACTAAAAAGGTGAGTGTGGAGCCCTGGTGTACATGTACATACAATGACTGTAAATAATAGGGTCTGAAAAGGGAGACTAGGAATTTGACAACTATTTCAGTACAGAGTTAACATCAGGACCCCCTTAAACACCAAGCCTCAATGCGCCCTTTCAACAGGTAACATCCATTGTGTGGACTTAATTCCATCTTTCAAAAGAGTGCTGAATACCAACGTACAGTTTCATCATGTTGAATAGATCCTGGTCTACAGACAATAATGCTACATAATGTACACATAAGCCTAGGTACAGGAGAGAAAAAGAAAATTCTAGCCCAAACAAAAAAGGAGGAATAGGATTTTCACATTTTCCCCAGCCCCATCTCTCTCTTTCTTTTTCTTTTCCCATTTTTTATTTTAACAAAATCCAAGCAGATAAGAGTCTGGCTGGTTTAGCTTCTTTTTTTAACAAAGAAAACATTTTAAAAGAAGAACAAAATTGCAACAACTAGTCTTCTTAAAGCCATATATGCGTGGGTTAGAATGGGTAGTCAGCAAATTCCAACTCGTACTCCACCGTAATCTCCCGAGGTAAACTCACGATATGTGTTGAATCGATCGAAGAGCGGTGCTTCTTATGAAATTGCATGCAGCACACAGCTGGTATCTATATACCAAGCGAATTACTCGAGCTGTCACCTGAGCCCGAGGCAATCGCTGATAAGATAAAAAAGCGGCACTGTGAAGTCGGTGCAGTTAAGCGTGTTACGTAATAGTTTCGCTCGTAAACATCTCTGATGGAATTCCATTCGACCATGATTCGACTAGTACAAATATTCCAAACGCGATTCGGGCCTTCGTGAAGTGGGACAGTTTGCGATCGCTACTTATAACTGAGCCAATGGGGATTACGTACGGTGCATAAAAGTGCGCAATATGGATCCACGCGTCGAATATACCGGTCTGAATTCCCTTTAAAATGAGTAAATCTGATCTGCAGTTCAAGAAATACAATCTTCTGCAACAGGGCCCAAAAATTACAATTCATCAACCAGCCTATAATTAGTCATTCATGCCACTAGAAAATACTGTGTATACATGTATTCAAAAAGAAAAGTTTATACTTTTCCAGAATCCAAATCAAGGGCAATTTTCATGCAGAAAGGTCCTGGTCCCAAAGGAAAGAACAGAAACAGACACAAGAACAGAAACACAGTGCTGAAAGAATGGGAGGCCCTAGGCCTAGAACTGGAACTTGAGAGCACATTTACATACATGTTCTGTACAATAGGATGTACTTATTGTACTGCAGAAAAAAACATCTGGCACAAGGTCAAGAATGTTGACCTCGACCTTGACCTTGATCACTGCAACCACTTTTGGCTGATGGTATCATGGTAATTGATTCCCAGCACCATAGTAGAACTACACATCATTATTCACTTGTACCTCGGAGTTGGAGGATTGGGGCACGATATGCAGTCTCTGACAAAATTTTGGTTGTTCAAACACTTACAAGTTATTGATCATAAAAATGTACACTGTATGTTCATTATGACAATTTGTACTGTTGACATACATCTCGATTTTGAACTGCAGTATTTCACAACGATGACATTTTGTAGGCTAAGTTTAATTTGAGAAATTAAATCCAATCATAAGAAGAAAAATAAGAACCTCTTTGAACTTAACAATTTACTTTGGCAATTTGAAATAAAAGTTAACTTTTCATAAACCTATATATTTCACCCTAACCCTATATAAGGCAAGAAACAATCAAATTTGATGGCCCCAAACCTGAATCTGGTGCCCCCCCCCCTTCCCCCCACCCCCAAACAGAGAAATACATTTTAAAATCTGTCATATTTGGTTGCTCATTCTAAGAGGTAAAATTATGTAATCAAATGTTGGTGGCCCGATGCTTATTTCTGGCGGCCCCTGGCTAGTAAGCCAGCTACTCATTTTGAGCCCAGCATTACCCATATTATCAATGATTACCTGTGCTGAAATCATACTTTGATTAAATGTAGAAAGAGCAGTCAGGGATATAACAAGTGCAAATACACAGTCTATTCATGATAATATTGAACATATTTAACTAATGCTGTTAGGTAAACAAAAAATCCCGGCCCGTTCTCGGATCGTTAGAATTCTATATCGCTAACGAGATCTCGGATCGGATCGGATCTCGGAGAAAAAAAATATTGCAATTTGCTCTGAAAAAATGCAGCGTTGTAGACTCATCTTTCTTGTTTTATATGGCAAAAATATTAATAATAATGACGTTTCGAGGCATGTACATATCAATTTTTACGGAAAAATAATATTCAGATTATTCAGAGTTTCGCAAGAAAAGTATTTTTTCGATGGTTTGTTCGGCATCGCACCACACGTTTCACAGAAACTCAACCCGCCAATCGCGTGGAAAACCGCGCTTGTGAGCCACTGCCGGGCCACTGCCCTCAAAAATCGGCTATAAATTACCCTTTTAGGGAACCACACAATTCTGGTAATCTACTTACATGATAACATGGCATCTGAAAGCCGAACAGAATACAAAATAACCCCCCAAATCAAAGACAAAACTGCTGAATTATCGATATATTTCCAAAGAAAAAAATCGGATTACGGACGGCTAGGCCTCGAGAGAACTCCAATGAGTTAGCTAGCTATAGCTTGCATGCACATGCAACAAGTTATTAGGCGTTAATTTGGTCGTATTACTTTGCGTGTGTTATGGTGAACGTTTTTTCTTACGCGAGATCCATCCGCCGAAAATTGGGGAATTCCCGGCGGCGGATCTATATCTGCACACGCAATACAAGCAAACGGGAGCGGTGTAGTAATTTTTTATCGATATTTTGCGCAATTGTTTTCATTGTTTAGGGGCATATTTTTGTTTCCGCCCAGCTATCAAACGCCAAGAAATCATGTAAGTAGAATATCAGAACATTTTTAAATGTGCAAATGACAATAAAACGTATTCAGAGCCACATTTTGAATGCACTGGCTTATTAGCTCGATCATACAGACATCCAACAGACGTCTCCCCTCGAGTATCGGCGTAACTTTGATTGCACATCCGTCCACAACATCGTTCAAATGACTAGCAATTTCGCGCATCCTGTTCAATTTTCGACTGCAAAACGAACTGACGAACCATGAATTTCTCCAAAATAACCACTCATAAAGTAAACAATATTGATTTCCCCATTTCTTATTTAAATTACACTACTTAATGGACTGTCAAACATACACATGTTCAATTATCACTGGAGAAAATGGGTCGGCAAAATCTTCCGATATTTTCTACCGAGAAAAAATATTTCTCGGATCCGTCTCGGAATCGGCTCGGAAGCCATTACCGCCGGGATCTCGGATCGGATCCGGATCGGATAACAGCATTATATTTAACCATTTTCTTTAGGTTACAATGTAAATACATACTGTAGCTTTACTATTTCACATCAGTGGGTAGTCAGTAAAGGGAATAAATTAATGATTTTAGCTACTTTTCTACACTTGTCACTACCAACATAATATTGAAATTTGATTTGCACTACATTGGTCATTGAGTACACTCTACATATGAGAAATTACGGAGGAGCTCTTTCTATTCTGAGAAACAGAAGATTACAAACATACTAAAGGAGATCAATATACGAGCTGTTACGCAAATCCCACAGAATGGGCAGCAAAAACGCAAGATAAATCCACCAGTGTCTAGATCTAGCGCTTCTCTTCAAGCACGAGCTACTTCCAACAAACAAATTTTACGCAGCAGAAGGGGTTGCAACTCTGAATCGCCAGTAATCCTCTAAGACTAAAGGTCTTGGAATTTTAAGCTCTGTGAATTTGTTGAACAAATCAATAACAACATTGTGGACCTATACTGCACAAAACTGCTCAGGCGGTGACATGTTCGGTCTTGTAAAAAAGACAGAGCTGTTGCACCACTGTATGGACTTAATTTACGGCCAATAAAATCAGTCAAAAGATAACACAGGCACAACAAAAGCATGGCAATTAACTGTCTTGTTGCATTTTTAAAAAAGGGGGCATTCACTGTCATTTCTCCATAAAAGTCACTTGATTTCAATCAGTAGATAGGATTTTTTTTGGTTACATTTTATGTTCTTTTGTACACTACATTAATACAATTGCACATTGGGGTTTTGTGATCATTTTGCATCAGTTACATTGTCGGAGCAGTACTCAGAAACTAGGATGAATGTACAACAAAAATGTAGAGGGTCAATGTGATAAAGGGCAATATAACATGCAGCCATGTACTTGTTCACTGTTGTCCTTCGGAACTGTATTGTACTGTACACATAATGTACATGATGTAAATGTGGCGAACTGCTGATACATTAACCTAATTTACTTTGAGGTGCAGCCTTGTGCCAGTTGTGGCATGTTTGTTCACATTTTTAGCATTCTACACGTTGAGTCAATGTCTCAATGACATAACAAATTTAAGATGTAAATTTGTACTGTATTACACGACCTACATGTACATACATAGTACATGTAGGTCATATGTTACAAGGCGAGTTTCATTAGAGTTGAACTAATTATTACTTTATTTCATTTTCTTTTTAGATATTAATTTATTTTCTATAACACTCAAATCAACTGACGTTTTTTCAAGACTTAATGACACTTCAATAGTGAAGATAATTTGAGATTTATAATTCATGCACATGTACAAAAATGTACATGTACATGTATTAGTTACAGTTCCTGAACAAACAAAAAATTAACACTAACACATTTTTTGCCATCACAATAGCACAAAAAACAGACTATAAAAGGTACTGTAATGTACATTTGTACCGCATGTACAGTGTACTTAATTAATCAAATAACTGGCTAGATTAAATCATGCCAACCCCATGCATTATTCTTCACTTAAAATACCCCCTTTTCCTTATAATGATTCCAAACAGTCAAGTAAAATAAACACAAGTTTCTTAAAATAGAGTGGTCAAAAACCTAAATCTAATGGCCAAAAACAACCTCAAAAGTCTGATATTGGGTTACCAATTTGGCCATTTGGGCAAGTAAAGCTTTAATATTTAGCATTAATTATATTTTTTGTGGCCCTGGCCCCTGGGCGAGCAAGCACTGCTGAATCTATAGTTAAATCAAGAATGTGTTATTTGCTTACTCTTGCACAATGAAAAGCGTCCTGTAAAAAAGTACAAATAATGGTTGCATTATCTCAGATATTATAATTTGACAAGATTCAAAAACATTAAACTACAGGAAGATAAATGTATGATGATAAGTCATACATAAATAATGATGATGATGATTGATACAGTCGTTTTTCTAAAGAATAATTAATGGAGTAATGTCTCCAGATTCTCTACTCACCTCATCATAGGGAGTGGGAGAATGCTGCCCTCTTCCTTTGCTCCCATCGCTCATCTGGGGTAGGTCTGGCCCTCTCTCATGCACCAGCAGGCTATTCTTGATTGTCTTCAGCTTGTCCCCGTGCCCCCCAAACTCCCCAAATGCCCTCCTAGTCCTTCCGCCCTGCTGGTGACGCAGTCCATCCCCCTGGGGTGACCCTTGCCCCTGCGGGCCCTGCCCCTGTCCTAAATTGTTCCCGCCCCCTCCCACGACAACCTGGTTGCCGTTGATGACGTAGCTCCCGCTCTGGAGCTGCCCTGCCGCTGCCGCTGCTGCTGCATCTAACTGCTGAACCCGTAGGTGCTTGAGGCTCTCAGAGATGTCCTGAAGCATCTTCTTGTTGTTGCCAACAAAGATTTGCGGCCTGGTGGAGGGGCCGGCCTCTTCCTTCGACATCACACCCCCTTTGTCCCGGTAAACCACTACCTGAAGAGAGTGCTCTAATGGCTGCTCGATTTAAATGCGTTTCCTTCCTTTGTTGTTCTTAGTGTAGCGCGTCTTCCAAAAGGTATTCTTTTATTCCATGTTTAAATGTACTGTGAGCACTTCTACTTTTTATATCCACAAATATTGCATAAATCCAAAGTGATAATCCTTGTTTCACACTATCTTTGTGTAAATCTGAAAATAGAAAAAAGAAAGAAATTATTATTTTAAGAACACACATCTCAAAATAACTGACACATACTTCTTTGTCAAAGGGAAAGACAAACTTGTACTTTTAATACTAAGTAGTAAAAACGATTTTTAATTTTAGTGGTCAAAATTTGTAATACATACAAGATCATTAAAATAATCATTCAAATAATGAATGGAAAAAACATATTTTAAAGGGGTAAGTAAAGATTTGGTAAGGCTGAGCTTTAGTAACCAAAACCTGCACAATAACGTTACAAACTAATAGTTATAACTCCACCATGCTCGAAAGGTATATAAAATTACAAACAACAAAGTTATCGGAAATAATATCGCTAGTGATATTCGTTTGTCTCGCAATGTATGGTCAACATTGAATCTGAAAGATCACGACGTCACGATGTTGACCATACATTGCGAGACAAACGAATATCACTAGCGATATTATTTCCGATACTATATCCGCAATGAGTAATATATTTACCATTAACAAAGTTATTATTCACAAAGAGCCATTAAAACACAAGAGATCGCTCTCTAAAAAAGCATTGGTTTCAACCATTTTTCATACAAAATTATACAAAACTATTTAAAAACTGATTTTTAAGTAAGCATTAAAAAAAAAAACATTCAAAATCATCGAATAAATCTGGGCCCCAGATTTATTCTGATCGGATATATTTATTGATATTTCAGCCGTTTCCGAACCGATTTTTATCAAATAAAGTTTATTCTGCCATTAAAATTGTATGCACTTTCACATTTTACACTCAGTTTTTCAAATACATGTATCTCACAAAAAAATTATTTTGTGCAGCGCCCTCTATACCAAAACTGAACTACCCCTTTGGCTTTAATGTCAAGGTTATAAGTTTATTCTTTCAAATAGCAGCCGTTAACATAAGAGGGTGCACTATAGTTACCTGAAATATTAAAACCATTCCCCCCCCCCCAAAAAAAAAAGAAAGAAAAAAAGTGTATGCCGCTTAATAGTATGGATGAAAATTAAAAATTGATTTTAATAATGCCATTTTGGTATATTTTTCATAACTGTAAGGGCTTTAATTTTCCCTAATCAAATTTAACATCATGAATCAGAGTTAACTTAAGGCCCTCAATTCTCAAAGTCTATTTGACAAATAACTTAAAATGTTACTCTTGAAGAAAAGGAAGCACTGCTATGTATCCAAAATTCTTCTGAGTAATGGAAATAGTATTCTTCTTTTTGTCTAAGATCAAATAGAGAAATGAAAATTAATTTATGAATAGGTATAACAAATCACTGTCTCATACATACTCTCATCTCATAAAACAACTTGGACAAAATTTGGACTCCAATTTCAGTGGAGGGTAAAATGTATGTGGTCAAAAGGACCTTTTTCTTTCCCCCCATTTTGCAATAAATAATCTGTGGCTTCAAACAATACAAAGTTCTGCAGCCTGCGCGGCGGCCATAAGGCATGTTCTATTTAACTTTCATTATCTGAAGATTTGTAGGGAAACAAAACAATAAATAGTTGCTTACAAAAATAAGATCATAGTAAAATTCAACCATTTGTATTTACCAAGATGCAAAGAAAATACAGAGTAATTAAATAAATTGTGCAATTCGCAACAAAGCAATAAAGCACCTGAATAAAGCCACTATTAAATACTCGACATGCTTGACTCAACCAATATTATCAGTTACAATAAATGTTAGCATTCGGAATCAGAATTGTTTTGTGCAGGTTTTGATTAGCTCAATGACAAATTGACATGGATGTACTATTTTGTAAATTTGTATTATAATATTAATTATGTCTTTAATTATCAGTATTTTATTATTTAATTATTATATATATTATGTGCATCCAATCAGGCAATGACATGCTCATATTCAGAATTTCAACTCATAGTCACACACTTTTGCAGTGACTTTATAGACTGTCACAAACGAGATGAGTGATGTGACACACGACTCGTCACACTGGTCACTGTCGCTCAATTTCAATTTCAGAATTTACACTTTTCATCAACTTACACAACTCTACAAAATAAGTCTTCCGTTAATTTCATGTCGGTCTACTTCTTTATGGTGGGATCCAAGGAGAAGCTACTCTCAAACTGGCTGAGAAATTCATGATTTCCTGTATGTACTGAACATAAACAGTGCATGATTGTAATTCTCAGCAATGCCAGTGGCCATATTGTTTACCAACGCACACACACACATGAAACACAATGGCAAAGTGTGTGTGTGTTGATCGTAATTCGCCGACGAACAGGTAGCAGATTCACATTCCTGGCTAAATGGCTTCGGCGAGGATGTCCTCTAATCTCTATGTCCTGAAAATCCAGATAAATTATGTTACGATCCTTGCGATGCCAATTATGTTTCCGGATTGTGTGCAGAGATGTTAGGTCCTTCTAAAATGTCCACGAATTTATAAATCCGGTATGTCCAGTCGTCATTCTTTTCTGTTGTTTTCTGCATGCCATGCATATTGGCCCAATTCAATTGCATGCAAAATACACATTATGCACGTCGCATATTATAACGTGTACTGAATCCACTGTATGTTGGTACTGCACTGGTACATGCAACACAACGAGACGGTACGGTATTTACCACACTATTTCCCACGCCAATGCACAGTTACGGCGGTGCGGTATGGTCGCGCGCTCGCGACGCGGAGTTTGCCGTGCCGCGCCGATTCCCGATCGTACAGCGCGCACGGTACGGTAAAATACGTCTTCGCATTGTAATGTGTACAGTATACAGTTCACAACTGTACTAGGAACCATGGGATATACCAATGAGATTGGGAGATTTTGCAAGTGATCAGGAATGCAGACTTTCCGCCGTTGTGCACTGGAAAACCAACATAAATCTGTCAGACCCACCGATCTGGTCAGACCACTGTCTTGATTGGCATGGCATGCAAGCTAACTGCACATACTTGTAGCCTATGACATGTCCTTGTTTGATTGATTGTTTGTTTGTTTGTTTGTTTGTTTGTTTGTTTGTTTGTTTGTTTGTTTGTTTGTTCGTTTGTTCGTTTTTGTGTATGTTTGTTTGTTATTTGTGTGTTTGTTTGTTTGTGTGTTTGTTTACGTTTGTTCGATTGATTGATTGATTGATTGACTGATTTAATTTTGATGGATTAATTGTAAATAATTTAATTACATATAGATTATAGATGTAGCCTTCTGAAATATAATGAAGCGAGAAAACGGAAATCTATGTCACCCAAATTAAGAACAAAGCGAGTTTTGTGCAAATTAGTAATATAATTGCATTTTGCAGTTTTTCACTGGCCTATAGCGTATGCATACCGACGGGGGCACACCAATAAGGGTTCACATGCATCCACATTGATATGTAAACTTGTGATTTGGGGTACGAGTGCCCCCCCCCCCCCCTTCCCACCCCTTGCTATTCACTATTGTTCGTATAGCTCCAAAAACATGAATATATATAGAGCTCATAATACGCAGCTTTGGATAAAAGGGAATACTGTATATAGCACTATAATATTGGTTTAAATTTTAAGGTATTATCGGGAGCGAACTTCATTGGGCTAAATTGCAGCATCGAAAATTTGATTTACATTATTTAAAAGAGAGTAGATTGGGAACATTGCCCCGTCCTCTAAGCTTTGCCCCGCTCTTGTGCAACATTGCCCCGTCCCCGGGCCCCGTCCTCTAAGCTTTGGCCTCTGTTGGGCAACATTGCCCCGTCCTCTAAGCTTTATTTTCTCTTGGGCAGCATTGCCCCGTCCTCTCAGCTTTGCCCTCTCTCAGTGGGCAGTATTGCCCCGTCCTCTAAGCTTTGCCCTCTCTTGGGCAACATTGCCCGGTGTTCTTAGCTTTGCCCTCTCGTGGGCTATATATTGCCCCGTCCAATGCCTTCTCTTGGGCAGCATTGCCCCGTCCTCTCAGCTTTGCCCTCTCTTATAGGCAGTATTGCCCCGTCCTCTCAGCTTTGCCCTCTCATGGGCAACATTGCCCCGTCTTCTAAGCTTTGCCCTCTCTTGGGCAACATTGCCCCGTCCTCTCAGCTTTGCCCTCTCATGGGCAACATTGCCCCGTCCTAAGCTTTGCCCTCTCATGGGCAGCATTGCCCTGTCCTCTAATTAGCTTTGCCCTCTCATGGGCAGCATTGCCCCGTCCTCTCAGCTTTGCCCTCTCATGGGCAAACATTGCCCCGTCTTCTTAGCTTTGCCCTCTCTTGGGCAACATTGCCCCGTCCTCAAAGCTTTGCCCTCTCTTGGGAAACATTGCCCCGTCCTCTTGCCCTCTCTAATTGGGCAACATTGCCCCGTCCTCTAAGCTTTGCCCTTTCGTGGGCAGCATTGCCCCGTCCTCTCAGCTTTGCCCTCTCATGGGCAAACATTACCCCGTCTTCTTAGCTTTGCCCTCTCTTGGGCAACATTGCCCCGTCCTCTAAGCTTTGCCCTCTCATGGGCAACATTATCCCGTTCTCTAAGCATTGCCCTCTCTTTTGCAACATTGCCCCGTCTTCTAAGCTTTCCCCTCTCTTGGGCAGCATTGCCCCGTCCTCTAAGCATTGCCCTCTCTTGGGTAACATTGTCCGTCCTCTAAGCTTTGCCCTCTCATGGGCAGCATTGCCCCGTATTCTAAGCTTTGCCCTCTTATGGGCAGCATTGCTCCGTCCTCTATATAAGCATTGCCCTCTCTTGGGCAGCATTGCCCCGTCCTCTAAGCATTGCCCTCTCTTGGGCAATATTGACCCGTCCTCTAAGCATTGCCCTCTCTTGGGCAACATAATTGCCCCGTCCTCTAAGCATTGCCCTCTCTTGGGCAACATTGCCCCGTCCTCTAAGCTTTGTCCTCTCTTGGGAAACATTGCCCCGTCCTCTTAGCATTGCCCTCTCTATAATTGGGCAACATTGCCCCGTCCTCTAAGCTTTGCCCTCTCATGGGCAGCATTGCCCCGTATTCTAAGCTTTGCCCTCTCATGGGCAGCATTGCCCCGTCCTCTCAGCTTTGCCCTCTCATGGGCAAACATTGCCCCGTCTTCTTAGCTTTGCCCTCTCTTGGGCAACATTGCCCCGTCCTCTAAGCTTTGCCCTCTCATGTGCAACATTATCACGTCCTCTAAGCATTGCCCTCTCTTTTGCAACATTGCCCCGTCCTCTAAGCATTGCCCTCTCTTGGGCAACATTGCCCCGTCCTCTAATCTTTGTCCTCTCTTGGGCAGCATTGCCCGCGTCCTCTAAGCTTTTGCCTCTAATAATGGGAAACCGTCCTCTAAACTTAACCCTCTCATGGGAAACACTGCCCCGTCCTCTATAAGCTTTGCAAAACATCCAATTAACGTGAAATGTTCACACATTACTTTGTGGACATATCAGATCACTAAAATAATTATACATTTTAGTAATCATACTCATCACTTTTTGCACTTGCCAACAAAGTTACTATAGATCCCTTTAGTGTCCCTTCAAGGACACATTGCCCTAAGTTCCTCTAAGCGTTGCCCTCTCCTAACGGTCCTCTTAGCTTTGCACTCCCAATGGGACACATAGCCCCGTGCCCCCCACCCCCACCCTCTCTTCCCTTCTCCCCTTAAAACCTTGAAGTAATAATCCCTATAGCAGCTCACTGGGGAAGCTAAACTGGGATGAACGGTGGTGTGACGTCATAGGCCGACGGTGGAAAGTGAAGTTTTATACAGTGACAATTATTTACAATGTTTATGTATAATGCATTTATTGCTCAAGTACGGTACTGTAATTCATATTTTGTATAATGTACCCGAAATGACTAAACAACTCAGTGCAAGTTTAGTGCAAAATAAGTAATGAAAGGAAACGAAATGGATAGGCCTCAAATTAATTATAGCTCAATGAGAAATGCCAAACTCTACAGCAGGAAACCGCGCTTTCTTGTTAGTTCTTTCAAAGTGAAATATAAGGCACATGATGATTATCATAGTTTTTATTATGAAAAATACCAATAGAGCACCATTCCGACGGGAGTCTGCCCCGAGTCTGCCCCAAAAGTCACAACCAAATTATTACAAAATAATTGACAATACTGATCAGCATGAATGAAGAAAGCATGATGTATAATTTAAAAAAGGGGGACAAATCGGGGACAAATCATTGCCCCCCGGCCCCCATAAACAAACCACATACTAAAATGATATAATAATGTACCTCGATCCCCTGCTAATTTCTTCTCCTCCTCTCTATTTTCTAGTAATCTTTTCTTAATTTCCAATGGAGTTGGTGGTCTATTTTTATTCTTATACTACGGTATACTATGAATAAATATCATAATAGTCTAATCAAAATTATTATGCAGTGATAATTTCTCACGATTGAGGGCGCTATTTGTGATGAAAGAAAAAGGCAGATCACTGAAAAGAAGAAACCGGAATAAATTAAACTAAAATATCTAAGTTAGAGTTTGCAACTGGCAGCTGGCTGACCGAAGACAAGTAGCAGATGAATTCAGCCTAAGTTTAGATTGACAACGAGTTCATGTAAGTAAATGATGGTAAAAACGTTGATATTTTAAGGGGTGGTTGTGAATGTGAATGATGATCTGCAACATCCATGTCGTATGTAGTAAAATGTTATAGGATTTAATCATGTGGGATGTCAATGATCGGCGCTTGATTAGGTGCGCCGTTTGTATGCGTTAACACATATTGAAAGTCAACGCGTTGTGAATAGAATTACCAGTCATTTTCCGCCCATTAATTAGCGTACATTTGTCATTAGCTAAAATGAATACAGAGCTCTACAATCCTATTTCAGTATACATACGGTTTTAGAGTGCATTTGATCTTTTCGATATTGCCATTATGAGTAAGTAAGAATTTAAGCAATGCCAATACAATGGCGGTCATTCTGCAAAGCTGCATGCATTATTTGAATCTGAACTTATGAAGTTTAGTCTGACTGTGAGAATGAGACTTGAGTCTTGCGATATACAATTTTTACAAACAAACAAAAGTCAAAGACAAAGTGCAAACAAATTGGTACATTCATACGTGCCCACATAGACTCCCTGTTTATTGGGCGCTATAGAATTGCAGTTTTGTACTCCAGTCTCCACGGCCACGTCTTATATCGAGTTTAAACTCAAAAAATTTGGCTTGTAAGTAGTTGTACTTGTAGTACTGTAGTTGTAAAAAGTAATTGTACTCAGTGAACCTTTTTCTTATCCCTCGACTCTCGAGCCTCAAGGGTCTTTCGTAATGTTTTGTGATGTGTTATTTAATTTAAATTTTGGCCAAACGAAAGAAAATTGCTTTTAAAGTAAATGAGATCTTCAATTTGTAATTATAATCTTTATTCTTAAATCTTAATCATCCATCAGCTTCACTTCATCGTTCACCATGTCTGGCTGTCTGGATAACGTGAGTTGCCCGCGAATGGAATGTTGCGACACCCTTGCCGAGAAGCGGAACTTCATCGCTTCAGTTGCAGCTGGAATCCTGGTTAGTAATAATAATAATAATAATAACGCGCGCACATCTGTCCATTCGAACACTCGTGGCGAACATTTAAAACATTTCAAAGTAATGACAAAATAACATAATAATAATGAAATAGCGATCATAAGCATAAAAAGTAATCACAGAAATAACTTGGGCATCTAAGGTTGTTTCATCAGGTAGGTTTTCAAGCAGGATTTAAAGTTAATGATTGTTTGAGATTGACAGAGATCTTGGGGAAGCTGATTCCACAGTTGTGGTGCAGCAACCCGCAACGATCTGTCCCCCCACGACCTCTTAGATCTAATTCTTCCCAAGAGTATGATCAGGGATTGGGAAATAGATAAAGGAATACTGATGGTTGAGTGATATGATTTAAATCCCCAGTTGTTTACAAGTGTTATTAAAGGAATAAATTCCCATTTTTGTGTGTTAAAGGAATAGCAAAGTTCTGATTTGAGGGCACTTCAAAATAATACATTTGCGAAGTAGAGATCGAACTCCTGAGTGAAGGAATTAATACAGGGCGCAAGCGTTTACTTTTATCACTAATAATAATATCACTAAAATATATACCAAAATGTCTTTTAAATTGATTATTTGATCATTTTTCTATTGAATGTAAATTTTAGAAGAAAAACGAAATCACATAACAATTTTGAAGGAGAAGCGGGTGTCTGAATTATGGCCCTCTTGCATTAACGGCTATTATTTGAATTAAGCCTGGGTCGGAACGGACGGAATACCGGAATCCGTCCGGTGTGTGCGTGTTCCGGTTTTGTTTTCTCCATTCCGGTATTCCGATGAAAATCGCGGAAAACCTCTTTTTCCTCCAAAATTCATATTTTGTAGTAGAAAACTATCAGAAGAAAACAAATGACAAAAAAGTACAAGAAAGACGATGTCGAATGCAACTTACAACGACAAGAAATCCGCTGCGTTTATTATGACAGCCGATCTAGCGCGCGGTGCGGCGAGTATATACGGCATACGATCGACGACGCGTAGACTAGCTACCCCGGCGCGCCCCGCAGCTGCTATCAGTCAGAGCTGCGCCGTACCATGTCACCCGTACGTGTATCATACTACACATACGTAATACTGCACATGGATATCAAACGATTCTCAAACGTTGACATCCAGTCCGCCCTCTATCAGTACTAAACTAATGCATGCTCCGATACAGCCCGCCATATCACTCGTATACTTTGCGTGCAGGTTATGGGTCTCATTTCTTACGCGAGATATCCATCCGCCGGGAATTGGGGAATTCCCCAATTCCCGGCGGATGGATATCTCGCGTAAGAAAAAAGACCTGATAAGCTGCACGCAAAGTATACAAGTGAAGTGTTAGTGTTGACTTATTCGTGTCGTTGTATGTACAAGCTTCAGTTCATGCAGGTCCGAGCGAGTTAGAAAATGTTCGAGATATAATCAGCGCATTTTTTTTTGTTGCTGTTTTTGCAGGTAATTGTTCTCGTATAAGTAAAATAAGAGATAGTCTAGAATCGTAATAATCTTACATTTTCGTTCCTTTTCGGCACTTTTTAAGAGTGCAACTAGAAAAATGCAAGGACAAGGCAGTTGAGTTGGCCTGTCTCGCAGCGCGGGGCCTGCCTGCGCTGCCGAAGCTATGGCAGACCTTCTAGTGCGTGTTCGTTCTGTATCATTCATTGGCAGGTTTTTTTTTTATCGGAATACCGGATTCCGACCGGCACAACACCGCGTGTTTGTTCTGTATCATTCATTGGCAGGTTTTTTTTTAATCGGAATACCGGATTCCGACCGGCACAACACCGGCGGATTCCGGAACAAAAAAATTCCGACATGACTCAGGCTTAATTTGAATGTAAACAGCGCCATAAATGAAATGAAATTAAAGTTATCTATGTTCTAGTTTCTAACATTTAAGCATATCATATGTAAGAATGCTAATAATTAGTTTAAATAATAATGTAATAGTTTTAGTGACTAAAATTAAGTTTTGCCAGTACAGTACTGACCATCTTTTCCTTTGATTATTGATTCTGTCTTGCAGTTCTTTGGAGGCTGGTGGGTCATCATTGACGCAGCCATTGTTTATACTCCAGCTCAGTTGTTGCCAGCCTATTACACGTGCGGTGTGGTCTCAACTTTCGCTTTCTTCATGTGAGTACAGGGCTCGACACGAGCACTTGCCCGCTTGCCCGGGGCAAGTAAAATTTCTTTAATGGTCTTGTTTGGTTGGCCGATTGGGCAACTGATATTTCTGAGTTTGAGTTTGAGTTTGAGTTTGAGTTTTCATGAATTTCTCTGTCGTTAAAAAGATATTCATGATTGAGTGTTCGGATTTGACATTCTCCACTGGAGAATTTAAATTGTGTACAAAGTCAGTGCAATGAGTATGTGAATATCACTTTGCACTTTTGCTCATTACTCAGGTTATATGACATTCTTTCACAATGGAATTTTCACGCATCGCACAGTCGGTGCAATGAGTATGCATATATCACTTTGCACTTTTGCTCATTACTCAGGGTATATGACATTCTTTCACAATGGAATTTTCACGCATCGCTCAGTCGGTGCAATGAGTATGCAAATATCACTTTGCCCTTTTGCTCATTACTCAGGGTATATGACATTCTTTCACAATGGAATTTTCACGCATCGCTCAGTCGGTGCAATGAGTATGCAAATATCACTTTGCACTTTTGCTCATTACTCGGGTTATATGACATTCTTTCACAATGGAATTTTCACGCATCGCTCAGTCGGTGCAATGAGTATGCAAATATCACTTTGCACTTTTGCTCATTACTCAGGTTATATGACATTCTTTCACAATGGAATTTTCACGCATCGCACAGTCGGTGCAATGAGTATGCAAATATCACTTTGCACTTTTGCTCATTACTCAGGTTATATGACATTCTTTCACAATGGAATTTTCACGCATCGCTCAGTCGGTGCAATGCCAATGAGTATGCAAATATCACTTTGCACTTTTGCTCATTACTCAGGGTATATGACATTCTTTCACAATGGAATTTTCACGCATCGCTCAGTCGGTGCAATGAGTATGCAAATATCACTTTGCACTTTTGCTCATTACTCAGGTTATATGACATTCTTTCACAATGGAATTTTCACGCATCGCTCAGTCGGTGCAATGAGTATGCAAATATCACTTTGCACTTTTGCTCATTACTCAGGGTATATGACATTCTTTCACAATGGAATTTTCACGCATCGCTCAGTCGGTGCAATGAGTATGCAAATATCACTTTGCACTTTTGCTCATTACTCAGGTTATATGACATTCTTTCACAATGGAATTTTCACGCATCGCTCAGTCGGTGCAATGAGTATGCAAATATCACTTTGCACTTTTGCTCATTACTCAGGTTATATGACATTCTTTCACAATGGAATTTTCACGCAGCGCTCAGTCGGTGCAATGAGTATGCAAATATCACTTTGCACTTTTGCTCATTACTCGGGTTATCTGACATTCTTTCACAATGGAATTTTCACGCATCGCTCAGTGGACATGTCACACATTTTATCAACCCTTCTTCAGTTTGTGCACATGTCAATAAAGTTACTAGATCCCTTTAAAACTAGTAATCCATAAAACGTTTTGTAAAGTTGATGGTAGGATGGTGTTTTTTTTTTCTGCATACCTGTAGAAAGATAGACATGGTTAACCCCTCCAGGACTGGTCCCAAATAGTTATACTTGGGCAGGGGTCTATGGAGAATGCATGTTGTAGGAAAATCAATCAGTCCTGAACGGGTTAAATGTGGTATGTACTGTACTCCTAGACTTGTTCAATTTGTGTAATCTACTTTTTTCCCCCTTCAAAAATCTAATAATGAATGTTGATGGTATGCACTGTACTCGAAGCCTTGTTTAGTTTGCGTAATACTTGTATGTTTTTCAACATCAAATGTATGCAACTGCAATACAAGGTAATACAAAAAAAATAATTAGAATACTCTGTATAAGCAACATTTCATTATGTAGATCTAGGGTTACAATGATAATTTGGCTGAGAATGGATGGTTCATAACTTGGTCTACATGCATGCCTGTAACCAAATTAGTCTAATCACGTTTTAATCACGTCTCCAGTCTCCACCAATCTTGTAAACTATCCATTTAACCATGTTTTATGTTTGTGTAATCATCATGTCTTATGATGTGGTCAGTTATTAACCATTTCCTATTTTAATATTTCATCTAAAGCACAATTTACTATACTATCCCTAATTGGACATAGACCAAAATGTAAATTAAAGCCCAACTAGCTTATACTAAATGACGTGGATGAACTGAGTTTAGACAAAATTACATTTATAAAAGATCGACTGGCTTTAGACCGATGGCAAACTAGGCTGTTGACTAAATGATGATTTGCAGATGAAACAACCCTAAATTGGATACTTTACAAGACTGATCTCATATCTAGCAACAAGACAAAATAAATTTTTGACAAACTGCTGTAGAAAAGGTGACTGGATAAACTTAATGTAGACTAACAGTACACAGTTTGCATTTAAAAGACAAACTAGGTTTAGTCTTGATACAAACTGGATGTAGACCAAATAGTGTTTATCAGACTGATACATTTTACTTCATGTGTCATACAAATACATTTTCTTGTGTGGCGTCACTAATTTTGCAGGATAAATGCTGTGTCCAGCGGGCAAGTGCGGGGAGACTCTTACAACGAAGGTTGCATCGGAAGAACAGGTAAGCCAATGTTGGAAATCATCCCTTTTCCCTTCTGGCCCAGTCGGGCAAGTCAAAATAAGATTTTTCATATTCTAGTGGTCCAAAACTTGAATTTGGTGGTCCCAAATTAAGAAAAAACCTAACAAATTAGGTTTTATTTATTTAACTATTCGGCCAGTAAAATTGTTTTCTTCTTCAAATTCTAGTGGCCCGAAACCTGAATTTTGGTGGCCCCAACTTAATGACAAACCTAACGAATTATGTTTTATTTATGTGACTATTCGTGCCAGTACAAACAAGACTTTTCAAATTCTAGTGGTCTGAAACTTGAATTTGGTGGCCCCAAATGAAGGACAAACGTAACAAATAATGTTTTATTTATGCATTTATTCGGGCCAGTAAAAACAAGACTTTTCAAATTCTAGTGGCGCGAAATGACCATTTGTGCCAGTGGAACTAGGCATCAGTGACATTTGGTGGCTTGAAGCTAGCCTTGGGCCAGTGGGCCTGTGCTCATTTAAAGCATTGGGTAAACCATCTGCCCGCACATGCCCACAACATACAGCGCTCATAATACATTATATAATGATAATAATAATAATAGACCATTATTTATATTGCGCCATCAATCTAGAAATTCTATTCAGAGGCGCAATATACTGTAGAGTATATCATTACCCTGGCTGTAGCCGAGCTGCCTTGCAGGCGCATCAAGCATTTCAAGGAATAAATTCCTACCCAATTACTACACCTGGATTGAGATCAGCAAGATTGGATATGCATTCATTACTTTTTTCATGCCATTCTGTTTTGATTTTCAAATAATATCTTTCTGTCCATGTATACAGGTGCAAGAATATGGCTGTTCGTCGGTTTTGTCCTGGCATTTGCCGGCCTGATCGCTTCCATGTGGATCCTGTTTGAAGACTACGTTGTAATGAGTAAGTATCCCATAACATAACATTGTAATTCTCCTTGCCGGAGCCAAGTTCGAACCCTAGTGATGCCCTGGCATTTACGTCCTTCAGCAAGACATGCCATTCACATTGCTGCTCCCTACCCAGTATAAATGAAAATATTGACCACCTCTATTATCTAGCGTAATTAATTTGTGTTGCCCTTTTCTATATATTATACTCTCATCAATGAGACCACTTTTTTAGGTACATTTTTGGGTTAAATCCTGTTTATGATGCGCCGATGAGGTTGCTCGTGGATGGTATGCTCCCCGGGGAGTTGAGAAAGTGCTCAAGATAATTGCGCAGGTTTGAAATGTGCCCTGATGACCAGGGGTAAAAATGATAATTGTGCGCCACAAGTGTCTACTGACAGATGTGCGTGCGTTACCGGATATACAAATTGGCCATGCAGACGCAATACAATGTTCAGAATTACAGTCCAACCTCTCTTAGTGGCCACCTGACTACAGCAGCCACTAATGACAAATGCTATGGAACACGTCTATACATGACACCTGTTGTTAGTGGCCAATTTTCATGTTTCCCTAATTATGTTAATCAATTTATTTGCAATTTTTAAAATATTCAATGAAGGTATTTCTTTCTTTATTATTTGTATAATTATTTGTATCCTGAGATTATATTGAAAATAAAATGAATCAAATCAAATCAAAGTGTTCACTTTTAAACGGGCTTGAATTAGAGTACCAAAGTAGCGATGTCACATTCTTTTGTTATAACATTGTAATGGTTCTTGTTTAATGATTTGCGTATTTGTGTAGTGGGTGTAGGCTGATTGAATGCCTTCTTAGCAACCGCTCGGTAAAAAATGTGTGGCTTGCCTGACATTGTTTAGAACCATTACCCAGAATAGTAATGATGTCACACTCCGATACTTTATAAGAGTGGGCTGCCTACAGTGGGGTAGCGTGGTTGGAATGATTGGGGGGGCACGCAAAATTATTTGGGGGCACACCTTAGGTTTTTCTTTATTTGTTCAAAAAATGTCTCCTTATGTTTCCTATTGTTTTTTTTCTCTAATTTATGGGTGGGGGGGGGGGGGTGCAATGTGCCCCCCATGGCACCCCTCCCCCTCATCGCTACGCCACTGGCTGCATAGCACCTCATACACACAGGCCATTTGTATGGCATTATGGAAAGGATGTTACATTCTCTTATGTTTATTTTTTTTCTCACTTTTTCAGAAAAACAGCCAACCCCTTTACCCGGCGTCATGATTTTTCTTCAAAACTTCTTTATTTTTCTTGGGTGAGTATGTTTGTCTGAAATACTTGAACATTTTCCTCTGGTTTTATTGCATCTAATTATAGTAAGATATGGAGAAAAAAAAGGACACACAGGCATGAGTTCGGAATAAGGAGAATACACTGTAGGTATACACTGTACAGTGTAGGTATACACTGTAGGTATTCAAGTTTACAAAAATAAGTGCTATTGAAAAAATGTGTTGTGAATGGAAGTTCTCTCAAGGTCAAGAATGAAAGTTTTCCAAATATCTTGAATTCCAGATTTGTTGTTTGTTTGAAATTTTTGAAATATTTTATTATCCAATTGTTTTAGAAATTTACCCTAATAACAGCTGATATGTAAGAATGTGTTTGAATGTGTAAGATTGTATATTTGAATGATTAAAAATGAGCAAAGAAAAACATGCTTGCCTGGAATCATTTAAAAATAAAATGTTAATCATTTTTGCTCTCTCATTGTTTTCCAGATATCTCTCACAGCGCCACTAACATCCTTGTTCTCTTTCTTTTTTAATGAATTTGTTATTACAGCGGACTCGTCTTTAAATTTGGGAGAACAGAGGACCTGTGGGAATAAACGCCACGACTTTGGTAGTTTGGCAGACATCCAACCACCAGATAATGTGCAACTCGAAGAAAAAAAAAGAAGAGAATATTTCAATATAAGAGACAGTTTTGTATCATATAGAGAGAACACTTACAAGATAGCATATTAATGTATAAAGACATTATTTGGCTTGACACGCTTGGAGACAACATTGAGCTTTTGGATCTATTGTACAAAAAGTGAAACATTTCTTTGAATGAGAGCCGGACATGGTCCTCCAGCAACGACAACGACCTCCGGTCGATTTGCAACTAAATAAATAACAAATAAGAAAACAAAATAGCAGAATATTCAGTCGAAGCAGATATTGTGTTTTCAAAAACATTGTACGGTGAAACCTCGTTATAACAAGCACCTCGGGCCCATTCAATTTTCCCTGTTACATCAGATATCTCATTGTATCAGGGCTTAAAAAATAATAACATTCATAGAACCTGGACCTGTGAAATAGCCTCGCTATATATCAGGTTCCTCGTTATAAACAGAGTTTGCTATAAATAGGTTCCACTGTACTAAATGTTTATTTCTTGGAAAATGAGCTGTGATATGGCAGTGCTCGAAATTAGCATAGGCCCGCTGACCCGGGGCCACTAAAAATTAGCTTCGGGCCACAAAATTTCATTGATCCTAAATTCTACTGGCCCAATCGGGCAAGCAAATGTAACAGAATTTGTTATGTTTTTCTTTGTTTTGGGCCACCAGATATAGGTTTCGGGCCACTAGAAGTTGAAAAATCTTGTTTTTACTTGCCCGACTTTCTGGATGTGGTAATTTTGCTGAATTTCTCTGATGGCAGCTGCTAGATGATGATGTGGACAATTATGGAAAGAGAAATAATGATAGGGCCGGGAGAGATTACCTTTTTTTTTCTAACTAAAGTGGTAGTTTTCCTCAAGATATATTTGCTGGGCTCTTCATTGGCCAGGCCCTTACCTTTAGCCAAATAATCAATGAAAATGTTTCAACTTTTTTCTCTTTCATATTGATGTGATAATGCATTGTGCCGTTCGATTGAATTAATCATAGTTGGAATTATATCATTTGTGAATTTTACTGAGTTGAATTAATGGTAATTTTGCAGACATGTATTAAAGTAACCTGGGCTCGATTGTAATATGGGTTATTCAAGTTTTCAACCTGGTATGAAACTCACAAAGTTACAACTTGACTTGAATCCTGTTTGTATAGTGACATTAATATAAGTCAATCCAAAGAGAGGAATAGGTTCGAGATTCTTTGCCCGATGGGTTCTTTTGTTTTTATATCAATTGGTGTAATGCATGATTGTTGAAACATACATGGAAAAGGTTATTTTTTCAGGCATGTTAAGAACATGAGAATGATGCAAAGTTTTTCTAAGCCAACATTGTCTTTGGTACCATATAATCCTGGCACCATATATATACAGTCAAACCTGTGTATAGTGGCCACCCAAGGGAGACAAGAAATGTGGCCACTGTAGACAGGTGACCTCTATAGACAGGTTCAATTACACTGTTTTCCTCTGCAAGGGATCACTTTGAGTGGCCACTATAGGCAGGTTGGCTGCTATAGACAGGTGGCCGCTAAGACAGGTTTGACTGTATTTATTTATACAGTGCTCAAAAATGGCACTTGCCTGCTGGCCTTGGGCTACTAAAATTAGCTTTGGGCCACCAAATTTAATTAATGCCAAACATTACTTGCCCGATTGGGCAACTAATTATAGTAAAACTTTTTGGGGGTTTTATTTGGGGCCAGTGGATTCAGGTTTTGGGCATCTAAACTGGATTAAAATCTTTATTTTTCTTGCCTGACGGTCCGAAAGTAAATATAATTTTATTTCTAGCATTGATTTATATATATGTATATAATATATTGTGTCTGTATCGGCTTTGTAGTGGCATTCATATTTTTCTCAAAAGGATTTTTGTTTGTATTTGTGATACAATTAGTCGGCAGTCTTGAAAATGAACAGTCCTGAATGGATAAACTGAAACAACCAAAACAAAGTCCTCTTGCGAAGGAAATGTCTGTTCTTTCTAAGATTGCTACTTTGAAAAACAAGTCTTTTATTATTCATCCAAAACATTGACTTTCTTCCTTGCTGAAATTTTACTATTTTGTTTTCTTCCTAAAACTTAAACAAATTGTTTTGTATAATTATTAACTTTTACTATTTCTTTGTTTTGGTTTAAATATTTATCAGGGATGTCAGTATGTGATAAAAGCTTGAATTCAGGCCCTGGCCACCTAGAAATTCAAGCTCATAAAGTGGAACCTCGTCCAAACGAGGACCTGGGGCCCATGAAAGTTGCCTTGTTATATCAGGTTTCTAATTATATTAGGGTTACGGCTAGTAGGCTCCCCAGGGAGTTGAGAAAGTACGCAATATCGTTGTGTGGGTTTGAACTGTACCCGATGACCATGGGTAATAATACTAATTTGCGCTTAGAAACCCTGTATTAAGCGCTGTATAAAATGCAAGCTATTATTATTATTATTATTATTAAAAAACAAAAGAATATAAAAGACTTAGACCAACAAATTGGCTGTGGTAAACTTTTATATCAGGGTTAAAAAACAAAAAGAATAAAAAATAAAAAGCTTCGAACAGCACAATTATAGGGATTTGTTATATGAGAGCTCATTATAACGAGGTTCCACTGTATTAGTAATTCTCCTCACAAATCAGACACCAAGCCTCGATTTGTAGGTTCTTAGACTCGTAGCTCCCTGGCATCACACTGGTTTATGCAGTCACATCAAGTACTTCATCTGTTACCACAAAGTTATTGCAGGTTTTGTGTTTGTACATACATATATAATATATATATTATTTTCAAATTTAAAGTGATCCACTAACTTTGTAAGATCTTTCCAAAAGTGATATTTGAGACTTCACTCATGTACCAATATCATTGTAAGATTCTTCTGAATGATGTGTGACATTTTTGTAGCAAAAAAGAACAATGTTTACTTTGTGAAAAAAGTGTAAATTGATGTCATATTTTATCCCGATCGTTCATGCAAAGTATCAGAATTCTGATACTATTGACGATCAAAGTATCCAAAATCAGATACTTTTGCTACAATCGCACAGCAATCCTGAACGCTTTCCAATTCAATCTTAAATATCTCCATAATAAGGGAGACATTTTGGAAAATCAAAACCTATTTCATTCTTCTGTAACCGTTAAAGCCAAACAACAAGGTATAAGATGACGAGTGTGAAAGCTCCAAGTAATTTTGGTTGACTAATTTAACAAAGTTAATGGATCACTTTAAGGGTTGTTAGACTGTGTTGTGTAAATATATAATTATGCAGACAAACTTCACCACTCATTCATTTTTGTATGCTTGTATGCAAAAAATTTCCATATTCATCTCGAATCCCGCTCTACAGTGTCATATTATTCATACAGTACTCTCCGCTTAATGGGGTAGTGTTTTGCGAGGGATATTTAACCCATTTAAGAGGTGCTCCCCTTTAAGTGGTGGAAATTTCCTGAAGAAACATAAGAAATGTTTTGTCAAATCCTACCCGTTTAACAGGAGTACCCCTTTAAAAATGACCCTATTAAGCGGAGACTACTGTACCGTATTTGTCGGTGTATTACCCGCACCTTTTTTCAAAAAAAAAAAAAAAAAGGGGGTGCGGTTAATACACGACCATATTAAATGCACTTTTAAAAATTTTTTTTTTTTTTAGGGGGTGCGGTTAATACACCGGAGCGGTTAATACACCGACAAATACGGTACTTGTATATACGATTCACACTGTGTTGACTGGAATGATATGCACCAGTATAAAGGTAAATACAAGTGAAATAAATGTGTTTAAAACATTTACTTATGTAATATATGAAGTTATGACAAATCATAGATATTATTTATTCCTTTCCTATCGTATATGTATATGAACAGAATTCATGAGTACATGACTTCGGTTGGTAAACTTGAATGTCAAATTGATATGCATGTAGTGCAAGTTTTATTTGTATCGATATTAAATAATGTAGATGCAATGTGAGTGACTTTTTTATTGTTATAAATTTGTCTTTATGTACCTAGTGTATCAAGGACTACGCATTTGCCAGTACATGTATATGAACTGTATCCATGTATTACAGGGATCCAGTAACTCTGTTGGCATGTGCAAACAATTATGAATGGTTGATAAAACGTGTATGGTTATGATCTTATATGTCCACTGAGTAACATTTCATGTTAAATGGGTTCGGTTCTATATGGCCAAATAATGAGTGAAAAAGCAAAGACACATTCACCAACTCATTGCACTTCCAGTGGATAATTCAGAATCTGAACACATCAATCGTAAATATCTATTCATCTATAAAAGGGAAATAAAAAACAAAACCTGTTCCACGCTTCATTGGTAATATTAATACATGGTATGAGAGAACCACGTTGAGTTTTAACTATTTGTGGATTTGGACAATGTTACTACCACAGAATTTGCACGCATCATCCAGTGGACAAAATGGATCATAGAAGTACTCATTGTAGCAACCCTTTGCCAGTCTTGCACATGTCCGCAAAGTTACTAGATCCCTTTAACAGACTGCAATCAATGGAGAGAATTCAAAGAGGGGATTCTAAGTTGAACTTATCTCTAAGTGGGACCTAACAATTATGAAAAGCCAATTGTTTCAACATTTGTTTCAACTGTTTCAACAATTTAAGAAATAACGGCTCTCCAAAATGGTTATGTCCAATTTAAAGTTAATTTTGACTTAGAATCTTTGTGAAAAACCCTCGAGGGAAATCTATAGGAGTCGTCATACTTCTGAACCTGGATATGATAAATGCGATGAACCACTCTTTAGAGAAAAAAATTGGTCAAACAAGAATTATTTGATAATAAAAGGTGAAAGAAATTTATTCAAAAGTGCTCCCCACCACATGAAACAAAGAGCTAGAGAATGCTTACTTCTCTTGCAAACTCAACCCATTACAACCAGATATAAAATATTGAATAAAAGACACATTTCATGTATATCCCTGTAACTTACCCTTATGTTAGTAGTACATCAACACAAACACACACTAAAATACAAGACTTTCTTATCATATAAAATCTAATGTACATAATTTAAGATAAAAGTTTTTAAAAGCTCGAAAAGTCCAAAGCTAAAATTTCTGCTATATTATGATTGGCAAGGTGAAAAATGTGTGCTTGATATAAAAAAAAAAAGAACCTTATTTTGATAAAGAATTTTATACTTAAAAACTAATTATACATGTTTGAGCTACACGACACGGGCAATAGGACATTACGTGTACCTTGCAACAAATAGTACTAAATATAGGTACTCGTACATGGAACAGGTTAAGAACTGGTTTTTAACTCGACACAGCTATAGGAATATTGCGAACAATTCAACAGACACATATTATAGTGTCTCCATATAGAAGACTTATGGCATTTGTTCAAATCAAATACTGAAAGGAAAACCAACGGCATTATGACAAAAATCATGGTTGCTTGTTGGCATATATTAACAATTACCATCACAAGTTTAAATAGAAAATCACCACTTTAAACATGGGGCACACTATTTATTAAACCCTGCTCACTTTAGTTGCGAGCTAAGCATTTGCGGAGTTGTAAGCAAGTGGTGTTTGTAGTTGTCAGCTTATAAGGTTAATTACAAAAGCGTAATCAATGTTAAAAATTCATATAATTTCATATTTAAAACATGTTCTTCAATATGTCATGCATACAATTAACACTCATGATTGCAATACCAAATCATTCACCATAATTTAAAGTATCCTTAAAGGGAATTCAGACCGGTATATTAGACGCATGGATCCATATTGCGCACTTTTACGCACGGTACGTAATCCCCATTGGCTCAGTTATAAGTAGCGATCGCAAACTGTCCCACTTCACGAACACCCGAGTCGAAAATAGAGATGTTTACGAGCGAAAATATAACGTAACACGCTCAACCGCACTGACTTCACAGTGCCGCTGTTTGATCTTATCAGCGATGGTCAGCGATGTATTGCCTCGGGTTACAGCTCGAGCAATTCGCACGGTATATAATAGATACCAGCTGTGTGCTGCATGTAATTTCATAACAAGGTCCTTCATATAACAGGGCAATTTTCATGGTCCGAAGGTCCTTGCTATAACAAGGTTCCACTGTATTAATAATCTAATAATCAAATAGTTTTGAACAGGTTCAATTGGGTAATAGGAACTCGAGATTTGAATTCTCATTCAAGGCCACAGAAATGACAAAATACTAGTACAATTTCAATACTAAATATAACAATTGATTCACTAAGAATTCAATAAAATGAGACAAATATGAACAATTCAATTCAATTTCAGAATATAACGAGCGAATTTACTCCTATAATCTAACCTTTACTTGGCAAGGTTTCTTCAGAAAGTTTATTTAAACATATTTCAATATATGTTGCGTTAACCATGCAAGATCAGCATCCGCTTACATTTAAGCTGCAGCATTATCAGATTACTTTGAAGACACAAAACCCTCTATAAAACACATCACAACATCATGTTCTTTCTTGCTGACATACAAACAGCACTTCAAATTTTTCGTTTTATGTTTATCATGATCATACAAATAGTTATACTATAGGTAAAGAAAAAAGAGAGAATAAAATGAATTTATGAAAATAAAATTAATTTATGAAAATCCCACACCAATGTCAAAAAACAACAACAAATATTACCATAGTAATAAGGCATAAGATACCGGAATGAACTTGGGTTTGGATTCGTAAATGGTGTGGTGCCATCTTCTGCACAGTGTGAAAAACACTGGCACTGCCAGTATTATATGTGACCTGCTATAGCAAAACCTGGCACTTGTCGGTAATGCATGTTTTGAAGAAATTGCCATTTTAAGTTCACACAATATGTGTTAAAGACCTATGATTGTAAAATTGAAACAATCGTATCTTTGCCAATTATTGACCAATTAGTTAGAACAAAGCATCAAATGAAAGCTTGTGATGAGGCCATTGTAATGGTATGATAATCTACATTTTGATTTTTACCGACAAGTGAAGGGTTTTGCTAAAGCCGGTCACATATAGTGCGCACAACAAACTAGCCTAATTTCAGATGCTCATGTGCGAACCAAACTATTACACTTCATGACAAAAAACAAAAAAAACAAAAAAAACAACCAACAAAATACATAATTATGAAATGTCAAAAATCATTCCGTGCCATTTGAAATGGATGCCATACGGTAAACACTATCAATTCACAACAACACATGTACATACAGGTACATATACAGAGGCCGGAATTTGTATCATCATGTTAAATTTATCTTGAGTCATTTGGCATAAGTTTAACTTACCTTGGTGCATTGATTTAAACCCATTACATGGGTTACAACAAAAATCACCAAAGGTTGAATAAACTCCCCAATGAAAATTCCAGCCCACAAGTATGGCAGTGATAAGTCAAACAAAGAGCTTTCTTTTACATCAATAATACTTCAGTGTAAATATGACATCATACATTATTATGGAGAAAAAAACCAACATCATTTTGTACATCGATTCATCAAATTGTAACCTTTAATAAAGTCATCACTTTACCCTAAACCCAAAATAAGACACATGAAGAGGCAAAGGAAAAGTAAACAAAATAGGGAAAATTGACAAGAAATAAATAAGATAAATTTTGATGAGAACAGAAAATTTGGCTTTGCCAGGAATCAAACACGAGACCTCTGGATTACTTGACCAGTGCTACGCCAGTAAGGAATAAAGCACTATGATCTTAAAATGCATTTTTCCTGATATTTTCCATGAGGCTTTTTCCATAAATTACAAATCCCTCGTCTCAAAGATGTCTGTGCATGATTATAATTGGAAATGTATTACAAGCAATTAGCATCAAGGAATGGATTGATAAATTTGTTTTTCTTTTCAGTTTCAGTTTGAAAGGGACTTAGTAACATTGTCCAAATCCTCAAAACTTACTTGGAACTCTAGTGGTTCTCTCATACCTTGTTGTATTCATATTAACATTAAAAGCATGGGACAAGTTTCGGTTTTTCAAATTTCCATTTCGTTTAAAAGATAATTTGATATGAAATTATCTATGGGACCTTTTCAGCCGTGTACAAAGTAAGTGCAATGAGTAAGTGAATATCACTTTGCATTTTCGGTCATTTCTCGGCCAAATAACATCCAATTTAACTTGAAATTTTCACACATTAATTTCTGGACATATCAGATCACAACAAGACACATTTTATAAACCACGCATCATTTTTTGCACTTGTCAACAAAGTTACTAGATCCCTTTAACACAAATACATAGTTATGTACATAAACATTATCAACTACAAATGTTACATTTCTTTGATTGGAAATGTTTTGGATCAAAATCAAGGAATGGATTTATTATTGTTTTCAAATCGAGTGCTTTAATACAAGGTGATGTCAAATATTTCAAATATAAAAAATGGTGCAAATGTATACATTTATAAATGTCACAAAAAAACTGCCCGAAAGGTTATTTATAAAGGGGGCAGAGGTATCAACCCATTGCCTATGGGAACCTGGTGGGCTATATACAAAGTCTATGGGGATTTCAGAATCTCAAAAGGAAGAAATGAATTCCTTTGGCAATTCTTTTCCATACATTTCATTAAAGTAGCAGTACAAATATGAAACTTAATTTTTTTAATGATTACCCTTAGTTTACCAATCCTGCTTCCCGTTTCATAAATTTTGAACAATTGTTGTACATGTAGTAGGTGTCTAATTATTGTAACTAAAATGGCAACACCAACAAAGCTTGATATTGATTGGCTATTGATTGACCTAGTACTAGTACAGGGAAACCCCGTTATAACGAGGTAGTCGGGACTATCAAATTTACCTCGTTATAAGCGGTACCTCGTTATAAACGGACGAATTAATAACAAACATTTAAATGAACGTATGAATCAGGACCAAAGGATTCTCCTCGTTATAAACGGTACCTCGTTATAAGCGAGCTCGTTATAACGGGGTTTCCCTGTAGTTACATTTACAACAATTTAATAATTTTTTTATGAAACAGGACCCAAGTGTAATCTACAACAAGGAACATAATATTTAGGACTTAAATTCAAAATGAAATTTGACATGCATTTTCAAAAAGGAATGTCCAATATTCGGTATGTTTTATACAATCTAATATACAATCTGATATACAATGTAGCATTCTACAATTACTCTAATTGTCATAGTGCAAGAAATAGATTTATAGACAATTTTACCAAGTCCCAATTTATCATAACTAAAAAAGACACATTTTTGGCACTATGAAAGACAGTGTCTGCTAAGAAAGAAAGGTACGTGCTTAAAAAAAAAGGGACACCAACTATATACAATGAAAGACGGTGTCTGTACAGTAAAAGTGGTTAGAAAATAGAAAGTTTCATTAAAATAATTTACAATAACGTCATATGGTCCACCAATAAGTTACATAATCGTACCAGTAATTGGCATAAAATACTACATAATTATGTACATACACGTATAATATAGAAATGTACTGGGTGTTAAAATACGACCTCGGTCACTTTTAATTGTGTATAATCCAAAATGTTTGTCTTCGATGCTATTTAAATTTAAGCAAAGTATAGCTGAAAAGTGTAACATTTTGAGTAGTAGTGTTGCATAATTCACACTAAATCTCAAGTGCCTCCGATAAAGATTTGGCTAAGAAAGGAAGCTTGGGCCCTACATCTACAACTCATTTTTACTACAGAGTTGTATGGTATGATCTTAAAAAGATCAGCAGCACTCTACGGTGCCACCTGAGGTTGATGATGATGATGAAGACATCGACGATAACGACGACGACGACGATGACGATGAGATGATGATGATGATGATGTTATATACACAACACTTGTATGGCGCCATTTATCTGTTTCCAACATTCAAATGCTCCTGCTGGTCAATTAATAGTAAAGGACTGCACATTTACTTGAAGAGATGGGCTTTGAGGCCTGCTTTCAAGTTTTTCAGTGTTGCAAAAAAACAGTAGGGAATGACGACGATGATGATGCCGTCTGGATATCATTGGCTATGCTACTGCCTACAATCCCTTGTATTCAGCCTTGAAGAACCTGCTGAAAATGATGAGGACGAGGATGATGATGTTGACAATGATGACGACGACGATGTCTGGATTTCCACTGCCTATGCTACTGCCTGCAATGCCTTGTATTCGTCCTTGAAGAACCTGCTGAGAATGTTTTGAGCCTTCTTCTTGATGATCCCGGGGCCATGGTTGAGGGCGTGCTTGATCTGAGTCAGACCTGAAAATTAAAATTAAAACAACTGAAGTGAACATCAGCGGCTCGCACAAAACACACATTTTATTTACTCTGTGTTCAGTGGTGTAGTGACAGGGGTGGGGAGATGGGGGCACATGCACCCCCAATAAATTAATAGTTTTTTTGAAAAAGCAAAGAAAAACATGAAGTGTGCCCCCCCCCCCCCCCCCCCCCCCCCCAATCAGTCTGACCATGATAAGCCACTGTCTATATTTATCCCTTTGGTCAATTTCAAACTATGCCATTTCTCAGCTTTGAATTCACACTTTGATCAAAGCACAGATATGTACAATAATATTTAGTATGACTTCATTATACTATGTAATTACAACGTTGTTTCGTGGGAACACATGTGCCCACTCTCCAGGTTAGGGTATGAATATTAGGGTATCCGATGAGGGTATCAGGTTAGGGGATACTTAATATTGGTGTACATTATATAATTGCTCCTATTTATTTAGTTGGGCACTTTAACCATGGTGATTTACACTATTTATACTATTATATTACATGGGGTGAAAGAGATGGCGGGGTAAAATTGTGTTGTCATCACATCACCACCCATGTACACTTATATCAGTCAAGCATGAAACAAAAGCCATACCTCCATGTTGTTTGAAGCTCTCAGCGTATGAAATGCGCTTGCTCCTCCTTCCCTTGTCTGGGTCTTGGACCTTGCCTCCTAAGGTCAGGACGTTGGTTATGGCATCGAGGACGATCTGGGAGAGGACAGGGTCTGGATGCTTCAGGACGTCAGAGAAGGCCAGGAAGAATCCCTGCTCAACGATGTATCTGTTAATGAAAGACATGTGACCATTATGAAACAATAGACTTTGGCACCATTCATTGGGTCTTGGACCTTGCCTCCTAAGGTCAGGACGTTGGTTATGGCATCTAGGAAGATCTGGGAGGGGACGGGGTCTGGATGCTTCAGGACGTCAGAGAAGGCCAGGAAGAATCCCTGCTCAACGATGTATCTGTAAATGAAAGACATGTGAACAATTATGATACAATAGACTTTGGCACCATTCATTGGGCCTTGGACCTTGCCTCCTTAGGTCAGGACGTTGGTTATGGCATCGAGGACGATCTGGGAGAGGACTGAGTCTGGATGCTTCAGGACGTCAGAGAAGGCCAGGAAGAATCCCTGCTCAACGATGTATCTGTAAATGAAAGACATGTGAACAATTATGAAACAATACACTTTTGCACTGCACCATTCATTAGGCCTTTGACCATGCCTTCTAAGGTCAGGACGTTGCCTATGGCATCTAGGACAATCTGGGAGGGGACGGGGTCTGGATGCTTCAGGACGTCAGAGAAGGCCAGGAAGAATCCCTGCTCAACGATGTATCTGTAAATGAAAGACATGTGAACAATTTTGATACAATGGACTTTGGCACCATTTATTGGGCCTTGGACCATGCCTCCTAAGGTCAGGACGTTGGTTATGGCATCGAGGACGATCTGGGAGAGAACTGGGTCTGGATGCTTCAGGAGGTCAGAAAAGGCCAGGAAGAATCCCTGCTCAACGATGTATCTGAAGATTGCAAAAATGTGTGATTTTTTTCTCTAGAATGCTGTAGTATCATTACATTGCCAAATGTATAAAAAATTCATTTACACCTCATATGTGATACAAATTTGATTGCAGACATTTTGGACTATTGTCATAAAAATGTATGATGACAATGGACTCGCGTTACATACAAATTCCTAGATCAGATATGTTTGAGTAGCAATCAATATACACAGGGTAATTAAGGAATATCAAAACTGGGTACAGACAAATGCAAAAACAAGTCAAACGTGATTTCACAGTGATAGGATCTTCTGAGTAGAGGCACTGGTGTAGATCCTCTACGTTATATCAATTGTTCAGAGAGAATGAATAAATAGATTATAATAATAACAGTCCTAATAACAGTCCATTTTTATATAGCACTTTAACACCAAAGTCTCAAAGCGTTCAGAGCATTATCATCCCCCTGATCAATAGTTATCACTTACATATCTACGCCAGAGTGGGTATTCAAAAGTCATTGTGCGAGATATATTTACTTGATTTGCTGAGGAGTTCCGTTGACGGTGGCATTAGCGACGGCCCACGTTGCCTCGTACATCACCTGGAAGTCATCATGGCGCATGGTGTTCATGAGGGTGGGGAACAGATCTGTATTCACCAAATGCTGTGGAAAGAAAAAGAAACTTGTATAATTTCTATCAAACATCTAAAACTGTATACTCAGTAACTCAGTAAAACTGACATTCTGGTGGCTCTACGAATGCAGGTCATCCTGTAGATCTCCGTAAAGAACAGAGGAAGGATACAGAAGAAGAAGAAGAAGAATCTAGAAGGGGGCTACTGCCTACAAGTTTATTACTTTTTTTTTGTAGACTTCCTATTTCAATGTGATTGATACATGTACTACATGTATACTCACATATATATGTTTTTTTTTTTTTTAAGATCAAAATGAAATAAAATCAACTTGAACTTGAGTGAATTTGTGAAGGGATGAGACATGAAGGCTGGATTTGTACACACACAAATATTGCTGATAATTCTCACTATTACCTATCATATGATTTTGGCCAATAAAATGGATGATTTGTACCTTAAAAATGACATGATTTTGCTAATTCCTTTCGTCCATTTTTTGCAATCATGTTTTGGTGGGGGGGGGGGGGGGGCACCTGGGGGCATAGAAAAAATTGGGGGCAGCAGGTGCTCTCCTCCTCAGCTAAACCCCTTAAACCAAATATTACTTATATTTACCAATTACATAATTTTGCTAATTCCTTTTGTCCATTATTTAATTTGGGGGGGGGGGGGGGTGCACCCAGGGGGCAGCAGGTGCCCCCTCCCTTAACTAAATCCCTGAAACACATGTGACCCACCTGTATCTGCTGACCAGTGCAAGCTGTGATGTTGGACAGGGCCAGGCAAGTCTCCTTGCGGATCGACACCCGGAACTTGGTCCGGTCCAGGAACTGACGGAACATGGCCATTGGAGAGCACTCGAGGACAGCCTAAATAAAAAAAGAATAATACAGCGAAACCTCTTCATATCAAGCTCTGTTATTACAAGGTACATGTACCTGATATCATGTTCAAATGTTCATGTGTTTTTTTGTGTGTGTGTAAAGATGACTTAACTGCGCCCTAAGCACCTTGAAAAAGGTGGATTATACAAGAGAGGTAATTTCACATGTATTATTTCTAAGCCCCGATATATAGCAAGGTCAATGCAAGGTCCAAGGTGCAGGTTATGTATTTTCATTGTTCATAATAAGGAATCTACAAATCATGTAGTCCCACATGTATATATATCCTGAAGTAACTTAGGAAATCGACAGCTTCCTTGATAATTAAAGATGGCTCATAAATGAGGATGCGTTTATTTCTAATCTTAGAACGAGCTTGAAAACACATTTATTTAACACTTCGTACATGTCGTAAAATTTGATTATTATGAACCCAGTGCACAATTTCATTCCTTTTGTATTCTGTTCTGTAAAGCGCATAGAGACATGCAATTTTGCTTATGTGTTATGCGCTATATAAAAATGTTTCATTATTATTATTATTATTATTAATCTTCGGTTCTTCCACAATACAGATGTTAGGAAATAAAATAGGGATAAGATACCTTGCACTGCCAAATTTCAAGACAATTTATGAAAGACTGCAAATATGTGAATCACCCTTTAAACAGGGCTCAAAATTATCACAGGACCGCTGGCTGGAGCCACTAAGAATTAGCTCTGGGCCACCAAAATTTAATTCATGCCAAATCCTACTTGCTCGCATGGGCAACTAAATATAACAGATTATGTAATGTATTTCTTTGTTTTGGGCCACCAGATTCAAGTTTCGGGCCACTAAAATGTGAGAAATCTAGACTTTTCTTGCCCAACCCGGACACACGGGGGAGAAAAAGGTTAATTTTGATAATTGCTTGAAATAACGAAAACTTACCTGTGTGTGATGGTTGCTTCCCGATACAATGTGGCTGACGGACATGAGAGCATTAGACACCACCTCCACTGATGGGTTCCTGCAAGATGGAAATAACCTTTGAACATACTGTAGGAACATCCACACAAACATTCAAAACTGATGTTGTCATCATTTGAAAACTCATCATCAACTAAATTATGCGCTCATGGTTCTACAGAAGAAGACTACCGTATTTGTCGGGGTATTAACCGCTCCGGTGTATTAACCGCACCCCTAAAAAAAAAAAAAAAAAAAAAAAAAGTGTGGTTAATACGGTCGTGTATTAACCGCACCCCCCTTTTTTTTTCTTTTTTTTTTTGGAAAAAAGGTGCGGTTAATACACAGCAAATACGGTACATCTATTGCCTGGGAACTTCAGGGGTGGTACAGTTCGTATGGCAAAAGAACAAGTCTGTTTCTGAAGACCCATGAATGTTTGTTTGCAGTAATTATGAGTATAAAGTTTTAATACATTTATTTTTGGAGACATATTTCAACGGTTGCTGGTGGAATGGATTATTAAATATTAATCTCTTTCATAAACCAGAAAACTATTTTATGGGTGTTTGATCGAGGGACTTAGTATCATTGTCCAAATCCTCAAAATCCAATTGGAATTCCAGCGGTTCCCTCATACCTTGTTGTATTCGTATTAGCAATAAAAGCATGGGACAGGTTTTGGTTTGTCAAATTTCCCTTTCGTTAAAAAGATATTCACGATTGAAGTTTTCAGATGTTAAAAAATCCAATGGATCGTCAAAACCGTTTACAAAGTGAGTGCAATGAGTTAGTGAATATCACTTTGCATTTTTGCTCATTACTCGGCCATATATAACGTCCATTTAACTTGAAATTTTCACACAACACCTGGCCGACATATCAGATAACAATATACATTGCATCAACCATTCATCACTTTTTGCACATGTCAACAAAGTTACTAGATCCCTTTAAATATTAATCTCATTCATAAACCAGAAAATTATTTTATGGGTGTTTGTGCACTTTAACCACTGCATTCACAGTTCTCACCTGAGCAATCTGATGAGAATAGGACAGAAGCCCATCTCCACCACAAGGTCAATCTTGGGGTCATCGCTGTTCATGAACTTTGTGAGAGAAGCGCACACGGTTGCTAGGCAATAGGGGTCATCGTCCGTCTCCAAGTAACGCTTGAGCTGGAGTAAGTCCGTTGACCGGATCTTGGGGGTGGGGCAAGGCAAATACAATAAATATGATAAAAATCACAATTTTACTGTTTTAATACTGCTCATGAACTTGGTTTTGGGCAAGGCAATACAAGGCAAGACAATAATTATCATAAATAATTATATACCATACAATAAATAGAATATAAACAAAAGGAAAAAGAGGTGAGGTCCACCATATTTTGTATAATTCCTTACTGATGCCATCAACTCAACAAAATCCCAAAATACTGATAACAATAAAAAACGATTTTACTTTACTTTAACAAATTTTACTAATCATAACAAAAATAATAACGAAAAGTTTATAATAATGATTAATTAAACAAAATCAATAATGAGAATGACCAGTTGTATCATGTGACCCTTATTTTTTCCTCCAAATCTTCTATGATTCTTTGACGGGGCATGGTTTATGCATGATATCAGAATTCAGAAGTACACATGTAGCAGGTTTCTAAAATCAGGGTCCCGTTGCACAAAGAGATAACAATCGATTGTAAATCAGATCATGTGTCCTAAATGCGCAAATCTGATTGGTTGAAACACACACATTTTCTGACTTGGAATTAATTGTAACTTACAATCGATTGTATCTCTTTCCGCAACGGGGCCCAGGTCTTTCTCTTGGTCCAAATTTTTCTCAATTTAAACTAGGCCTGAGTCATCACGGATATTTTATAAACCGGGTCCCGTTCGACTTGCACCTGTCGGGAACCGGTGCCCCATTTGTGTTTACTACTTGAAGGAGTTATTTTCTCATATTCAAAAAAGTGGTTAGTAAAAAATTTGTGAATGTATATTCATGAGCAGTAACACACTGCTAATTCCAACTGCACTTCTTTAAAAAAAAAAAAAAAAAAAATTAATTTTGTATTATTTTTTTTTTCAGGCACCGGTTCCGAAAAAACGAAACCGGGACCCGATGGTGACGGTCAGGAACCAGTGTGACCGACCGAACCGACTCAGCCTTAATATCAACTCAGTGACCCAGAGAAACAAGAATATACAATTTGTGTAGTTTTTGAAGTTCATTGAAATTCTTACCCCATTCTGAACAATTTCTTGGATGTGCTGATTCGCAGAGTTCTTTAGCGGTGTGGTGTGCACTTTTCCGGTACTTTTCTTATCAGTGCTCTGGCAAGATTTAATTTGTTCCTAAGAAGAAGATGAGAAAAGAAAAAAAAAAGCTAGGATAAGGAATTGGATTCAATTTAAAATGTGCAAAATGTAAAATAACTCTGCCAAGAATTTACTTTGATTCTTGGAAACATGAACTGAAAATCTAAACTACGTATCAACATAATAAACACAAATATCCCCATCATTAAATAAAGATTAATTGAAAATCAAAACTAAGCATCAACATAACAAACAAAAATATCACCATCAAGAAATTAAGAATGGTATTCGATTGTTCAATTGGTTCAAACTGCACTGCTGTAGTCTAATCAGGTCTTGAGTCAATTTTTCAGGACACTTGAACTCAAACTTGGTTCCTAAGCCAAATGTCAACAAATGGAAATGTTTAAATGGTGGACGCAACTATATCACTAGCAGACTATCTTAGAAGACTGTATCATATCTATTCAACTATTGTATTTAAATTTTAAAAGGGCACAAAAGCGTAAAATGAGAAAACATGATGTGGACAAAATCAAAGTAGGGCTTACCTTGGATTTTCCTGCTTGTTCAGATCTTTTCCCACTCTTGTCTACCTCCTTGGTGGCACCGTCTCTCAAAGATCCATCTTTTGCTCCTCCACTAACTGATCTCTGCCGTTTTACCTGCTCCTGAACATTCCTTTTTTCTGTCAATTCACGAAGTAATCCACCCATTGTAGATGAATTATGTACCTTACTTTGGCACACTTTAACATCCCCATGCCGTACTCCTTGGTGGCTGTTTCCCGATTGTTCCGAGACATTTGGAACTCGGTCACTGTGAGTTCTTTCTTTCTGCTTGTGAGTGATTTCACATTTCACTTTTGATAAATGCTCGTTTGATCTTGTTCTGTCAGCATGACCATAGTCTCTTTGTTCTGCTTTACAGTTGGTTATGTTCCTCTTAGAAGCAGCAGAGGTCGTCCCCTCAGATTTGCAGCGTTCTCTTGTTCTTGTTCTGTCACCACCGGCAAGATGGTCGACGGTTGACGTTGTTCTTTGGAGTAAAATTTTGTTCAACTCTCCATTCAGTCTTGAAACGATCTCAGATTCCTCAGTACCAGGTGGACCAGATGTCTTCTTTCGATCTTGAAGACCGCTTGCAGCTTTGGGATGACTTTTAATTGCTAAATTTTCAGCCGAGGACACTGATTGACTTATCAACATTGCCCTGTTATTTGTCAATTTGTCAACATCCCTCTTCCTTCTTTCCTCATCTCTGTTTGCTTTAGGAAGCGAGTCTTTCCACCCATCACTCGCAACAGGACATGCTTCCATTTGTTCTTTGGCAGGTATTTTACACTTTGCCATCTTGATCGTGTCTACTGATTCCATTCTCTCGTCCGATGAATCCCTGATCTCACCATCCTCCAGTTCCTCGTCTTCCTTTCCCTTCATAGGAACATCCTGAACTGCAGATGCAGTTTCCTCTTCCCTTCTATCTTTCTCTGCATCTTTACTTTGTGGGAGAATTTTAACTGTTTTGCTGTCTTTCTCCTCTTCAACTGCAGCAACTTGAGCCCTTTGAGCTTCTGAGTCATCTGGTTGACCTTTCATGTGACCATCCTGGAGAGCAGTTGCAGTTTTCTCTTGCATTCCGTCCATCCCCGCATCGTTACTATGTGAGAGCATTTTTCCTGCTTCAGCCCTCTGAGCTTCTGAGCAATCAGGTTGACCTTTCATGGGAACATCCTGGATAGCAGTTGCAGTTTTCTCTTGCATTCCGTCCATCCCCGCATCGTTACTATGTGAGAGCATTTTTCCTGCTTCAGCCCTCTGAGCTTCAAAGTCATCAGGTGTATGCTTCATGGGATCATCCCGAAGTGCAGTTGCAGTTTCCTCTTTCCTTCCGTCTATTTCCGCATCTTTACTTTGTGAGAGCATTTTAACTGTTTTGTCGCCTTTCTCCTCTTCAACTGCAGCAGCTTCAGCCCTCTGGCCCTCAGGTTGAGCATTCATGGGTACGTCCTGGAGAGCAGTTGCAGTTTTCTCTTGCATTCCATCCATCTCCGCATCGTTACTATTTGAGAGCATTTTTCCTGCTTCAGACCTCTGGGCTTCATAGCCTTCAGGTTTATCCTTCATGGGATCATCCTGAAGAGCAGTTGCAGTTTCCTCTTTCCTTCCGTCTATCTCCGCATCTTTACTTTGTGGGAGAATTTCAACTGTATCGTCGTCTTTCTTCTCTTCAACTGCAGCAGCTTCAGCCCTCTGGCCCTTAGAGTCCTCAGTTTGAGCATTCATGGGTACGTCCCGAAGCGCAGTTGCAGTTTCCTCTTGCATTCCATCTATCTCTGCATCTTTACTATGTGAGAGCATTTTAACTGCATCAGGCCTCTGGGCTTGATAGCCTTCAGGTTTATCCTTCATGGGATCATCCTGAAGAGCAGTTGCTGTTTCCTCTTTCATTCCGCCTATTTTCACATCTTTACTTTGTGAGAGCATTTCAGCCTTTTTGTAATCTTTCTCCTCTTCAACTGCAGCAGTTCCAGACCTCGGAGCTTCAAGGCTATCAGGTTGATCCTCCATGAGCACATCCTGAAGCCCTGTTGCAGTTTCCTCTATCCTTCTATCTATCTCTGCATGGAGCGTTCTAACTGCTCTAGTTTTCTGAGTTCCTGAGCCATCAGGTTGAGCATTGATGTAAACATCCTGAAGCATTGTAGTTTCCTCTATCCTTCCATCTACATCTGCATCTTTCCTTTCTGAGAGCATTTCAACTGTTTTGTCATCTCTCTCTTTTTCAACTGCAGCAGCTTCAGCCTTCTGACCCTTAGGTTGAGCCTTGATGGGAGGGTCGGCAGGGTCCTGAAGAACCGTTGTAGTTTCCTCAAACCTTCTATCTATCTCCGCATGAAGCATTTTAACTGCGCTAGTCTCCTGAGCTTCAGAGCCGTCAGGTTGACCCTTCCTGGAAACATCCTGAAGTTCAGTTGCAGTTTCCTCCTTCCTTTCTATCTCTGCATCTTCACTCTGTGAGAGCATTTCAACGGTTTTGTCATCTTTCACATTTGCCGGTTGCTTATTTTCATTACACGTTTCTGCAGTCACATCATCAGTTTTTGATTCGGTCACTTCTTGGCATTCTGGCTGCATCTCAACACTTTCACTTTTAGTCACTTCTTCCACTTGTTCACTTTGCAACAATAATTTGTCAGACTTCTCTACTTCTTTCTGTCCATTTTCCGGTTGTAACTTATCAGTTCTACAGAGTCCTACATCTTCCAAATGATTACTCTCAGGTGTCAAAATGTTAGGTTCACCAAGTTTTCCTTCAGGTGTTGACACAACCTCATCAGTCACACCAGCCTCCAAGTCCGAAGTCAGTTTACTTTCTGATTGCATATTCTCAGTTTCACCCTGTTCTTTACTTGCCATCTGTTTACTTACAGACGGCATCTTTTTGGAATCATTAACTTCTTCTCTACTTGCTGTCTCTTGAGTACATTGTACTGAACGGTCATCTTCTTCTTCAAACTCTTTCCCCCCAAGAGTATGATTTCCATTACCATCTCCTTCCTCTCCATTCTTTCCCTCAATGTTCTGTTTTTCTCCATCACTTGTTTCAACATCCCTTCTTCCAGTGGCCTCTCCTTCGATTCTTTCTGCTGGGACTTCCTCTCCTTCTGCCCGACTGCTGTCGAATTCCATGTAATCTCCTTCGCCCTCAACACTTCTGAAACTGTCGTTCGCACAGCCTTCAGGGTCATCATCATCCTTGCCATTGTCGTCCTCTTCAGCTCTTTCTGGATGTGAATCGATTTTCATCTCATCACGGAAATCCGCTCCAGCATTCTTGAATGCTTCAAGTTCTTTGACATCCTCTTCCTGATCCTTAGTTATTCCCGGGTCCTCTATTCCTGTGACCTCCAAACCTAACTTCCCCGTTTCTTTGTCCTCCTCATTTCCTATCTCTGTTTCATGTCTCTGTGCCTTTGTTCTTCCTTGATTCTCTACAGTTCCTGTAATTTCCAAACCAAACCTCTTCCTTTGTGCGTCCTTCTTCTTCTCATCCATCTCTATTTTATACTTCTCATCTTCAGTTCTTCCCTTGTCTTCTATCATTTCCTTGCCTTCCAAACCTAACTTTCCCCTTTCCTTGTCATTCTCCTCCTCCTTCGTCTGCACCTCATTTTTCTGCTTCCGTGTTCTTCCTCTGTCCTCTATCTTGCCTGTGACTTCTAAAGCTAACTTCTCTTTTTCCTTGTCCTTTTTTTCCTCCTCTATCTCCACCTCATATTTCTGCTTCTTTGTCCTTCCTCTGTCCTTTATCCTTTCCAGGCCTTCCAAACCTAACTTTCCACTTTTCTTGTCCTTCTTGCCCTCCTTCTCCAGATATTTTGGCTTCTTCGTTCTTCGTCTGCCTTTTATCCTGCCTGTGACTTCCAGTTCTAACTTTCCTCTTTCCTTGTCCTTCTCCACCTCCAGACCATATTTTGGCTTCTTTGTTCTTCCTCTGTCTGCTATCTTGCCTGTGACTTCCAAAGCAAACTTCTTCTTGTTCTTGCGCGGCTCCTTTTTCCTGTCTCCTTTCTCAATTTCATCTGGTTGGTCCTTTGTTTTTTGCTTGTCCTCTTTGTTGAGCAGTCTGTTGAAACTCTTCTTGCTGATCCTCAGCACAATCTTGTTTTGTATCTCCAGGGTCCTCACTTCCCTCTGCTCCAACATCCATTCCTCATCTTTCCCGGAATCATCATCATCACCACCAACATCTCTTTCATCTTCCTGCCGTCCGCTGATTTGCTTCTGGAATTCAAGCAGAGCTTTCAGACTCCTTAGCTATAGATCAAGACAACAAGGTAAACAAAATACATGTATACAGTTGACTCGCATTATAAATAACACTGATATAACACAATTGTATTCAACCAAAATTATTTCTCTGGTCTCATAGCTCAGATAGTCATAGCAATAGCATTACATTGTTTTTTGCAGCCCCGATTTTGCAAGAAGTGTTGTGAACAAAGAAATTTCACTGGTACCACTGAGTTAATCATAATAATTTACAATGATGTATTCTGAGCATTTGTCCTGACAGATGAATACAACACCGAGGGGTAAATTAAATCGCAAATATTAATTTTTTACTAATTTATAATTTGTTTTTTACATTGGATAAGGAAGACAACACCACACAATTTAGGTCAATGTATTTCATTGGCTTTGAAACATCAATTCAAAAGTGACAAATGGTTTGGACACATTTGAACAGCATATAATATTCCTAATTCAGTAAAAACAAAAACAAAGTAATAATAAAATGATAATAGCTTGCATTTATATAGAGCTTAATACAGGGTTTCTATGCGCCGTTACATAATAATAATGGCTTACGCAATATGATAACAAAGTATTGTACAATAATATAATCTTAAGTGAGATGATATAGAATTATAGTTTAAACATGCTTAGATTGATCAAAATAAGTGGGTTTGAGAAAACAATGAAATGACCTTACATTATTAACACGATACTTCTTTTTTTTATTAAATAAGATTATATAAGATTTGATTTGATAACTCACCGCGCATATGACAACTTTCTTCAGCTTGATCTGGGATTCCGGCTGCAGTTGGCCCTGCCTGCTCACTCTCCCACTGATGACTTTCCTTGGCCGACCTCTCCTCCTAGAGGGCGCAATTTTGGTCTTCCTTTCTGATTGTTTCATCTGACTTTCGGTTTCGGGGCAATGCAGACAGCTCCTCCTACCCATGACAACTTTCCTTGGCCGACCTCTAGTCCTAGAAGGCTCACGTTTGGTCTTCATTTCCGATTGTTTCTTCTGCCTTTCGGGGAAATTCAGACATCCATCGTTGACATCCCTTTCACAGCGCTTCTTTTTTACTTCGGGCCTATCCAGAATTCCATCATGGGCAACCCTTGTAGATAGCTTCTCTTGAGACTCATTTTGAGGACCGAAGCGGCCATTAGCATCTCTTTTAAATGGTTTGTTCTGCAGTTTAGATTGATTTCCAAAATCGACATCCAAACAAGATTGTTTTTCCTGGCGGTCACGCTGTTTGAGAGCTCCACTCTTGTCATCTGTCCTACTGCCGACAGAACTCCAATCCGAACGAGATTGCTTATCCTGGCAGTCACGCTGTTTAAGAGCTCCACTCTTGTCATCTGTCCTACCGCTGACAGAAAGAGCTTGTTTCTTCTGGCGGTCAGGATGTTTAAGAGCTCCACTCTTACCATTTGTCCTACAGCCGACAGAACTCTCATCCGACCGAGATTCTTTCGCCTGGCGGTCACGCTGTTGAAGAGCTCCACTCTTGTCATCTGTCCTACTGCTTACAGAAAGGGCTTGTTTCTTCTGGCGGTCAGGTTGTTTAAGAGCTCCACTCTTGCCATTTGTCCTACTGCTGACAGAACTCCCTTCCGTTACATTCACTTGCAACTGATGTGCAACCTAAATTTAAAACAAAAAATGTGGAGGAAACAACATTTAAAGGACAATGAAACTATGGCTTTCGGCTACTATTATCATTAAAGGGACTACAGCGTCTAGATGGCCTAATTTTCACAATTCGGCTCTCTATACGTAATTTTTCCTGAAGAAAAAGAAATTGGCGGTCATTTCTCATGAAATCAATCAATTTTGGGGTAATTAGTAAATATCTAATTGTCCTGGAAACGCCCCTTTTAAATCGCAAAAATGTGACGTCATCTAAAGAACGGACTAATTAACTAAATTCTGTAGATGACGCGTCATGACGTAAGCCAATGAATTGTCAATCACGTGTCAATCACGCTGCCGATTCTGGACCATAAATGTGGGTGGGGCGTAAACTGGCTGCTAAATGAGATTTGGCATCAGAAAATTAGTCTTAAATCACTACTGTGTTTATTTTCATGGATTTTTTTTCGGCAGACCTATTTTACAAGTCATCAAGTATATGGAATAAGTGCCAAAGTACGTTGTATTCTTTAGGTCCTTTAAGAGGGTGAACAGACATTTAATTTGATACATGACTTGGCAATTTTGGCCTACTGGATCCCATGAAATCCTTCTGTGAACATACCCAATTTTTACGGCCGCAAAAGATGATGGAAGCGGCCATGTTTCTGTAACTACCCGACAGAGTTGCATTGGCCTTTAAAGTCACTCTAGAAATGTCCTTTCTTAAATTCATAATTTTATATAACTTTTTCTCTTGTTATTGATTTTGTCAACTTGAGTTTGCCATTAACTCTTACCACGCCATGAGGCTGCACGCACGCTATTGGTATAGTGCTTTACACAGACAAGCATCGATTGACTGCTCTCTTCAAGCAAGAGAGACATCGCCTTGCTGCTTTGTGCATGCATGCACGCTTTTGTGATATAGCACTTGAACATGTCTCCAAATAAACCTGGCATAAGGGGGATTAGTGGCTGGCACAATGGGGATTATCGGCGTGGCACTGGGCTGTATTCATTATGGCAGTTTGCTTCAACAGCAAATACATGTCAATGTTCTTACTTTACATTTTTACCTTGTATCAGTTTTATGTGAAATGAAATAAAATGAAACTAAACATTTTCATTGCATTATTTGCTTGTTACCAATATACTATTTGATTAATTGAATACTGGTGATTAATTAATTCTTGCGGGACAGGACCTGAAAATACTTGGGCTGGGGTTGATGGAGATACATGTACAGTGTATGTGCCCGGGCTATACAGAAATCAAATCGTCTTGAATGGGTGATGTTTAAAAATGATCTAGTTGGAGAAAATTTCCATTATTATTCAATTCATTTTTTTACGGAATATTCTATAAAAACAGAATAAGTACCTCAACATCTACACTATTCAAACATATCTAGACAATATACCAGTGCTTGACACTAGCACTTGCCTGCTTGCCCAGGGAAAGTAACAATTTATGCCGAGCAAGTAAGATTTCATGAGTTGTCTTCTTTGGTTGCCCTCTTGGGCAACTAACTGAGTATTGGTCAAACTTAACTTAAGTAACCAAAACCTGCACCATTACAGTACAAAATAATTTATAACTTCACAATGCTCGAAAAGTATACGCAATTACAAACGACTAAGTAAAACCCCTGTTATCATTCAAAAAGAGCTGTTACAAGAGGTTTTTCATTCTCACAAAAAAATATTTTGTGAAGTGCCCCTATTCCAACACTCAACTATCCCTTTAACTTGGAGAAAACAATATAATTTCTTACAGTATGTTAATCTCATCTATAAACAAGCACTGTAAGTTTTGCCAAACAGATCAAGTTACCCAGGTAGCACAATTCCACCATGATAAAATAATGAGGGTCTGAAAATCCATTCTCCACCAACCTTTTGCCAGATGTTTCTCTCCGATGTAGTTTGACCGTTGACCTCATGTTGGTCAGAGATGGGCTTTTTCTTTGGCCTTCCTCTCTTCTTCTCTGGCAGTACAAACACCATGTTCCCGCCTTTCTTCTCTTGAGCCTCGGATTTCCTTCCTACTGCCGCTACGACGGGGCTCTCAACGCTTCGCAATGGAATCATCTGTATCTGTCCTTTGTTGATTTCCCATTTAGTTTGAGCCTTCATAATATAAACAAAAAATATAAAAACTGTAAATTAATTCGGAGATGATGAAAACAAAATGATTTCCTACTGCTGTTTGTCATGACAATGCTTCAAATCTTTCGCAATGGAATCATCTGTATAGATCCTTTGCTGATTTCCCATTTAGTTTGAGCCTTCATAATATAGGAAACAAAATGCATATTATATTGAGGAGAAGCTGTTGTATTAAAAAGCAAATTTCCTTCTGCTGTTCTGACAATGCTTCATATTTTTCGCTATCTTTTGTTGATTTCTAATTTAGTTTGAGGAGAACAGTGCAAAGATTTAGGATATTGACAACTTCTTTAAGTGTTTCATTGTCACCCCAGTCAATGGATACACACTTCAGTCACTCCTGCACACAAAGTGCACGCTTTCCACTCCCCAGGTAGCAAGCAGGGGAGTATTCCAGCCAGTCGCTACCTTTACCCCCTTTTTATTTTGGTGAATTGTTTTACTTTCACACGTTATATTATTCCTCTCCTTTGATTATTTCATACACAGTACTACTGTAAACGTCGTTATTTTTCGCGCGATTAACATTTCGCGCTGAGCAACACAAGAACACATTCGTGGCTTTTTAATTTCGCGGCAAAGCAAGTGTTCACACGCAATTGCAAATCGCGGGTTTCAATATTCGCGGACGCCGACTTCACCGCGAAAATTACCACGTTTACAGTATTCAAACTCACTGGTCTGGTGAAGTATCTGTTTCCGGGTTTGGATATGAACTTCTTGATCCTTCTCTGCTTCATGATTTGGCAGGTGGTGGTGGTGAGTCTGGGTGGACTCTCCGGTTTCTTTGCTTGCTTGGGTTTGTTAGGGCTGGATTGCAGCAGAGCATGTCTTTCTCTTCTCTGTATTCAAAAGAAATAAAGAGCATACATTTCATTTTTGTGTGTGTGGGCCTGTGGGGCGTTACCCACTGCTGTCATTTACGTTAAAGAAATTTCGCAAAATGAAGAGGAGAGTGTATTCGCTTCAGTCTGAAGAGACATATCTTTTTGGAAAAGGGTGTTGCTTTGGTTTTCATTTATATTCCCAAAATATGTTTTTTGGGATCATTTTCCAAAGAAAAAAAACATGATTAAAAAAAAAAATTGCCGATCCGATCAACCGATCCGATCATCAAGGTCAGTTACAGCCCTATCTAAGACATTGAATACAAGGGCAGGCATGCTTTCTACAATATTTTTGAATCATGAGTATGGCTTACGGTACCAATTATCCATACTATTTGAAAAAAGGGCATTGAATTTCTTGTGGGAATTTAGAAATGCACCCTCTTGAAACAATCATCCCCACTTTTAGAAAATAAGATACAGAGGGTTCCGTTGCAGAAAGGGATACAATCAATTGTAAGTTACAATTGATTGTAAGTCAGAAACTTTGCACGTTTCAACCAATCAGATTCACACATTAAGAACACATGATCAGACTTAAAATACATAACGTACAATCGATAGTATCTCTTTCTGCAACAGGGCCCATGACTAATAACTCACTCTTTTGTTCTGCCTGTCCTTCTTCTCCTTGACCTTGGAGACATATTCATTTAGGCGCTCCTCGCAGTGATTGAGATTCTCCCTCGGTTCCCACGTGTCCATGGCCCTGCCGTAGCCCTTCCATCGAACCCGGTACCAGAGTTGGCTCTAGTTCATGACATGAGAAAAGTAATGACATTGTGAGTATCAGTAAACATCAGAAATCAAAGTCTAAGAGTCATTAACACTATTAAGATTCTCTCTTTGTTCCCACGTGTCCATGGCCCTGCCGTAGACCTTCCATCGAACCCGGTACCAGAGTTGGCTCTAGTACATGACATGAGAAAAGTAATGACATTGTGAGTATCAGTAAACATCAGAAATCAAAGTCTAAGAGTCATTAACACTATTACATTGTAAGATTCTCCCTCGGTTCCTATGTGTCCATGGCCCTGCCGTAGCCCTTCCATCGAACCCGGTACCAGAGTTTGCTCTAGTTAGTACAAGACATGAGAAAAGTAATAACATTGTGAGTATACATGTAATTAGTAAACATTAGAAACCAAAGTCCAAGAGTCATCCGCAGTAGGTAAAATTCTCTCTTGGTTCCACGGTTTCACGGTTGGATCTGTTGATAAGCTCCTATAGGAACATCACTCAACTGAGGTGTGATAGAGGTCAACTGGAGGAGACCGCTGAACAATCAAGCTTGCTGTTGTTTAATTTATGTTTAAAAGTATTGGAGTCTTTAATTGATGTCAATGAGTAGGGTAATGTGTTCCAGTCACGTGCCGTGTTTGGAAAAAATGTCTTCTGGAAGCAGTTGGTTCTTGAGAATGGTACACTTAGTGACAGGCGCGCCGGAAGCAGTTTTGGATTGGGGGGGGGGGGCAAAGACCTAAGGGCAAGGCGGCTCACGATTTTTTTCGTAGGGGCTCATGCCCAATCACACTCACATGGTTGCCAACTTTGAGCCAGAGGTGAGAGTGAGACATTGCAAGGGAGCGAAGTGACTGCACGGGGGGAGGGTGTGGGAGGGGTGCCCCCCTCCCACGGTAGGGAGCTTTTGCATTTTTGGACTTGAAATTGTGCAATCTGGTGCATACCTAGATAGGAAATTCGGGATTAAGATTAACTGTACCTAGGAAGGAAAGCGTGTTATGATTTGATCGACCAGAAATTTGAAATATATTTTTCACGAAGAAAATAAATGACACACTAATAAATATCCACCCCAACACACACAAATGTTGTATTTAGTGTCATACACAGTTCCAACATAAACCATATGCTACATTATGTATGATCTGGGCCAGAGCCAGAGGTGAAGGGTTTGGGAGGGGGTATCCCCCTCCCACGGGGAAGATTTTCTGGAAATAGTGCAATTTGGTGGACGTCACACAAGCAGCCAGAGAAATGCCAGCCTAGACGGGAAATACATGGCCCACAGAAAAAGTACTCACCCCAGACCATACGCAAGTTACACAAGCTCATACATGTATGCTATCTTTTCTTTCCCACTCTTCTTCTTTTTATTTTTTTTCGGGGGGGGGGGGGGGGCTTTTTTTTGGGGGGGGGGGCAAAAACGCGTTTTGTGTAGGTTCGTTTGTGTTTGTATATCGGTATAATCATGAGGTAGATGATGTAAGTCATGCTTTCTTAAATTATATCATATAAAATTTTCTTCCAAGGTATGCACCAGATTGCATTATTTTGAGTGTAAAATTGCAAAAGCTCCCTACCCTGGAAGGGGAGATACCCCCCTCCATACCCCCTCCCACCCTTGGGCAGTTGGGCGTATCACCCTTGGGCGTATCACGCCCTCGGGCTTGGTCGCACTGCTCTCTCGCATCATCCCCCACTTCTCAAAACAGACCTACGCCACTGGTTGTGACGTAGGCAGTCCGTTGTCTACCCACGTGTTTTAACCAATGGTTTTAAAGGGACTTAGTAACATTGTCCAAATCCTCAAAATAAATTTTTCATTCTAGCGGTTCCCTCATACCTTGTTGTATTCGTATTAACAATAAAATCATGGGACAGGTTTTGGTTTTTCAAATTTCCCTTTCGTTACAAAGATATGTACGATCGAAGTATTCAGATAAGAAAAACTCCGGGAGAGTTTTTCTTATCGTGTACAAAGTGAGTGCAGTGAGTTAGTGAATATCACCCGAATATCACTTTGCATTTTCGCTCATTACTTGGCCATGCAATGTCCATTTGACTTGAAATTTTCACACAATGAGATAACAACATATGAGATAACAACAATATACATTGCATCAACCATTCATCACTTTTTGCACATGTCAACAAAGTTACTAGATCCCTTTAACTGACCAGTTGGCATGGGTGTGGCGAGATGCGGTCAACCGTGTAATGTCTGAACCTTCACAAACACACACACGCAACAAGCTTTTGTGCGTCTGGCGCCCGTCTGGCGCCAAAACTGTTCAATAATAATGTAGCAGCCCAGCTAAGAACTAGAAAGTTATAAAGAAGGGTCGGTATAAAAAGTCCCAATCCTGTTAATTCGTATAAGCTTTGATTTGGCTTTGTCCCATGCAGACTAGGGCCCATCATTATGTAATAACGTTCTCTCATTTTGAAAGGATGTTCAGTAAACCATTTCAAGAAATTAAAGTACGGATTGAGATGGCAGCCCCCTCTAAGTATATAAGAATATACAAATATTCATAATAGGAGCGCGTAAACAAATGCGACATGGTTGATTTGTTATGGTCTTTTGTTGCACTACTCTAAGAAGGAGACAAATTCTGAGGGATAATTGCCTTGACTTAATTAACACTCCTGAAGGAAGGGGAACTAAAGAGATCGATTTATCCTAAAAATGAATAAAAAACCGCCCGACATAAATGACCTACTTTACTTTAAAACCTTTCTATTGCCATGTAGACAAGATTCTTGTCGAAAGCGCGCAGCGAAAACTTAAAATGAATGTATAAATTAGTTTTTGAACGTGAGAATTAAAGGGATAGTTGAGTTCTGGTAGAGAGAGTACAGTTTTTAGTCAAACTGAATTTTAGTAACCAAAACCTGCACCATTATATTACAAACTAATAGTTATAACTCCACCATGCTCCAAAGGAATAAACAAATTACAAAAGACTAAGTAAAAAGCCTGTTATCATTCAAAAAGAGCTGTTTAAACTAAAGAGGGCATTTTCAAAAAATGCATTTGTTTAAACCATTTGAAATAAAATATTGTGCATGTGATGTTTTGTTGAAATAGTGATTAGATAGAGAGATAATCAACAACTATCTAAAAACCTCTTTTGAAAATTTTTGAAAGGAGGAAGCATTTTAACGGCTGGTTCAAAATTATTGAATACTTGTGGGGCCCCACAAGTATTACAAATGGTTATGTTTGGATATTTCAGCCGTTTCTGAACCGATTTTGATCAAATAAAGTTTATTCTGCCATTAAAATTGTATGCTTTTCAAATTTGACACTCATTTTTTCATTATCTCACCACAAAAATTATTTTGTGTAGCGCCCTCTCTACCAAAACTCAACTAACCCTTTAACAAGTCTTCTTAGCTGATACATTTTATTACCCCCCCCCCCCCTTTTCTTCTTTTTCTTTTAATTTTGTTTTTTGTTTTTTTGGGGGGGCAAAAACACGTTTTGCCCCCCACTTTTTGGATTGGGGGGGGGGGGGGGGGGGCGGCTGCCCCCCATGCCCCCCCACTTCCGGCGCCTATATTTGGAGGGGGTATCCCCCTCCCAAGGGGAAGATTTTGCATTTATATACTTGAAATGGTGCAATTTGGTGCACTTCATGCCATACCTGTGAAGGAAATTTAGAATCCCGAGTTATAAAAAAAAGAGTGAAATGTCTATAGATGCTCTCATCAGATGTTTAAAACAAACTGAGGTAATCTATTCGCGCGCGAAGAAAATTGAAAATGGATGTATAAACTTGTTTTTGAACGTTAGCTCATACATTTGATTTTGTCTTTCACACTCTTTTTTATTTTTGGGGGAGGGGGGGGGGGGCTTTTTGGGGGGGCAAAATTGCGTTTTGCCCCCCCACTTTTTGGATTGGGGGGGCGGCCGCCCCCCCCCCCCCTGCCCCCCACTTCCGGCGCCTATGCTTAGTGAGAGTGGGTTGTGGTTCCGCGTTGAAACAGAGATGGCCCTCCAAAGGTAGATCTACGTTATTATGGATGATCTTGTGCATCATGACGAGTCCGTTTGCACGCCTTCTGTACTGGAGTTGTGGGAAATCCAGGGACTTCAGCATCGCTGTAACTGAGCTCTCATGGTTGTAATCGTTAAGGATGAACCTAGCAGCTCGTCTCTGGACAGCCTCCAACTTCTGTATGTTGTTCTTTGTATGAGGATCCCAGACAGTGCTACAGTACTCGATGTGGGGGAGAACCAAACTCTTGTAGGCCTGGACCTTCAATTTCTGTGGGGGAGCTCCTAGATTACGCCGAAGAAATCCAATCATTCCATTGGCTTTGGAGACTGCTTTGTCGACTTGGGTATTCCATTTCAAGTCCGAAGACAGGGTGATTCCTAGGTATTTATGATTGTTGGAGCCTTGAAGCGTGTGCCCTGAAAGCACCCCTACAAGACAAGGGGTTAACAGCATGCTGCATTAACCCCTTACTCCATTGCCTGGTTAAAAAGCCTGATAGTAGCTGCCCTCATTGTCCCAGTAAACACTGGGGAAATCACCTGTCTGCCTAGCCTTAAACTAGATGTTTTTCACACTATCAATTTGATGCTGTGTTATGGCTGTAATACTAATAGCATAATATGGCTTTGTTCAACAAACAATTATAGCATGTCTTCACTCTAAAGAATTCTTACAAACTTTTAACTATCTATAAGATTAACATGGTCATGATTGAATGAAGGCTTCATTGAATCATGACCATGTTAATCTTATAAGTAGAATCAAAGCTGGCTGTAAAGATTTAAGAATTCTTTATAGTCACAGATTGTTTGTTACACAGATTCTTTGTTACACTTATACAAAAGCTAAACCAGGGCCTATGGCCAGGCAGTCAATTCACACATTCACAGACAATGGACAGAGATGTAAGATCCTTTCAGTCACCTTGTCATTGAAGTTTTTTGTACCACTGTTCTGCAGTTTCAGTAGGAATTTAAGAATGTTACTGGGCATAAGCCTAAACATGTAAACAACTGGTCTACTTTTGCATTTAGAGGGCAGTACAGCTCTGGCACAGATAATCAGATTGGATCAGATCCATTGCAGTATTTCTAAAGATCACAATTCTCAAATAGGAATTAAAAGTACTTTTTACATCAAAAGGCTCAATGTAAGTTTCAAATTGTGTTTAATTCTACCCTCCTACTATCCACAGTTGATTAATTTGGTGAGATAATACTTTATTATAGCTAGAGATAGTTTTACATTTTTGGTAAATCTCACAAATTTGTTTACTGTGCTTTCTATATGGCATTGGTCTTAGGGTGCCCTGAAAGCTTGTATGAGAAATCTATTGTGGTTTTACGTCGAGTGAATCGTAGTACGTTACACTTGTCAGGTTTAACCCATCAGTGCCTAAGGCCCACATATTTGTGGTTTGGTAGTCCTACACTTAAACAAGAAGAAAACTAGTTATGTGAAGTGTACAGGAAGAAAGAGCATACATTCCTCTATTTTTAGAGCCCTATTTTGTTACTCTACCTGCTTTAGTTATTTTTTAATGATTTTTATTATTGCATAAATCACTATAATTTAGCAAAATCCTTAAATTGGCAATACATTATGATATTTTAAAAACAGATATTCGCGTTCAAATTGGCAACTTTGCGGCAAAGTTACTTAATATTTGTCTTAAATTGTAATTACTAAATATTTTCCACCTATTTTTATGTCATTAATAGATCGACAAAATTTAGGAGTTGCCAATTTGTAGAGGAAAACAATGATCAATTTTGCCTTAAAATAGCTCTCGTCCTTGATGGGGACATACCGTACTGACCGGCGGAATCGCCGCATGCCGACTTTGAGCATTGAAAGTAAAATTTTAAAAAGTGGGAGAAAAGTGCGCTAGGGAAACTGGCGACAAAAAAAGTGGGAATAACGGCCGAAAACAAGAAAATCGGCGGGGAAAATTTGCCAAATTTAAGCAGGGAATCGGCGGCGCGTAAAATTTCTCGCAATCGCGCCATGCACACTGTATGCAAGCTACGAGTTACGATGTACCATCTCGATCAAAATGTCCGAACCGTACTCTAACGTACCTACCCCTACGTGTACTGCACTGTACTACAGAGAACCCTGTACTACTGTGCAATGCAATGCAATGCATCCATAACGCACGTAGATCGATGGCAGGCAAGCGCGGCACTGGCAGTGGTAGTTTGTTTCGTAACTTCGAAGTTAAAAACGTATCGGATTTAGCAAATATCAGCAAAAAAGGTTAGAAACTATTCTAGGCCAGGGTAAACGTAGAAAATTTGGCTTTATAATGTTTTATTACGCAATACAATACAGTGCAATACAACAAATAGTCCTGACTCCCACACCTGCTGAAATGTGTTGTTTTGAAGCCGGTGAAAAGTGAAAATTTGACTATCGCCGCGTACGCGCCGCACCCTGACTTTGCGGGCTTTTTTCAAGGAAAAAGTATGCGGCGATTACGCCGGTCAGTACGGTAAGCCATTTAGATGACCTACATGTCCACCCTAGGGTCACTCTCATAGGCAGGCTGCAGTAAACAAATTTGTGAGACTGGCAAAAATCATAAAATCATTTCTAGCTAAAATCTCACCAATTAATCAAACTTAACATAACAGGGGGTTAGAATTGAATATAATTTAAAACTTACATGAGCTTTCCAATGTCAGAAGCACTTTAAATTCCAGTTTTTAAAATATTTGATCTATGACTTGAAGCTCCAATCTGAGCCTGAGCTTTCTGACTGTGCAGCCCTCAACCACAGGTTTTAGAACAGTTGTTTACATGTTTAGGCTTGTCTGCCAGCCAGTATTATCAAAAGGCTGAAGGGATTATTTCAGAGATTAGTGTCTGAATGACCTAACTGACAATGGGTTCTGCAAAGTACTCTGACTTGTACTATTTGCAGGGGTGCAGCATTTCAATAGGTGTCTGGACAAGACAATAGTCAATACATGTGGCTTTTGTATCGCATTCCAAAGTATATAACAATGAATATAGGTCAATTTGTGACTCTAAGGAATTCTTTACAACCAGCTTTGAACTACTTATAAGATTAACACAATGATTCAATGAAGGCATGCTATAATTGTTTGTTGAACAAAGGCCAAAGCAATTATGCAATTTATACAGACATACACAGCATCAAATTGATCAATAGTGTGAAAAACATCTAGTTTTAAAGGGCAATGAAACCCAAGCAAAATCTTGCATTCATAGTCTTGAAGAGATTAAGAAGAAGAATCTCTGAAAGTTAGAGCATAATCGGGTAAGAAATAAGAAAACTACGGCTCTTTGAAGATGTCCATTAATTCCTATAGGGAACTCAAATTGGCAACGCACTCTGATATAAAGTGTGTGGACAACTCCCCATATGTTTTGTACACAAATGTTCCAATTTTTACAGTTTTCTTCATAGTCACATTTTTCCATTCCCCCAACTCATGATATGTTATGTATAAAATCATTCTACAAAACATATGTTGAACTCGAACGAAGGGTAAACATAAATTTTGAGAAAATTGAACAAAACTGAAATTTTGTGTACAAAATGTATTGGGAGTTGTCCACAACTTTGCCAGAGTGCGTTGCCAATTTGAGTCACTCAAAGAAATACATGGCTCTTTTCAAAGAGCCATAGTTTTCTTATTTCTTGACCGATTGTGCTCAAATTTTCAGAGACTATTCATTATATGTAGTGTCTTATATTGCATACAACAATTTGTCTGGATTTCATTGTCCTTTAAGGCTAGGTAGACAGGGGAATTCCCCAGTGTTTACAGTAGGATCGCACAGCGTGTTATAATGAGGCTAAACGAAGTTTTCTATTCAAGTCTACCGATAGAGGGCGCATGAGTTTCCAACTCGCTCGGTAGATGCGATCAACAAAGCGATTTGACAGCATCGTTTGTCGCCCTCTCTATTTGGCTACATGTTTACTCAATATGGCGATATGTCTCGGTAAGTCAATCTTGACATTATTAGCTTTCGTTTGATACCAATTTTGCCATATTTTGTTTAATTTTTGACATGTTTTTTGTCATCAATAAAAAGTGATTTTTTTCGTCCTTACGATAGAGGTTTTGGACATAGTCTTCTTCTTTGCTAGTTCCTGACTGGATGAAACAATGTTTCAGCTAGATTTTGCAAGATATGAGTCGTTGATTATCTGGTTGACCGTATAATGTGAAAAATGGTGGGATACATGTGTGATTTCGGTGAATAAAAGGCAACTGAAATCGGCTAAAATCTCACTAACTAGCGATGTTTTACCGGAAGTTGTGAGGAACTTGACTCGAAACCGCGGGAAATAACCATGGTTACCGTGGTAAAGCCGGGAATTCTTCCGTAGCCCGAGAGGTCGCCAGCGATGGTTGTTTTATTGCTCAGTCCCATATGCTCAAATTCGTGTGGGAGTGGAAGCGGAATGCATTGTAATTTGTATTTGTAGTTCTATTTGCAATTACTAATCATCAACGACTGTTCAGCATTTAGATGAGGGTAAGTTGTAGATCTGAACCTAATTTGTATTCCTCGATTCTTGTTGGAACAGATAAAATCGTGAGTTTATTTTCATTTTTAATATTTATTTATTCTATTTTTAGTTAGTAGAATAGTATTTTAGTAATAGTATAGTAACCTTTTTTTCCTTTCTTATCTAAACAGGGATTCCTTGGATTGGAACCTGGCCTGGCCATCTGTCATCTGTTTCAACTTTCATCTTCCGAAGAGTTTATCTTTGCCTTTGGGGATTCTACTGTACGTGATTTGGAGGACAGACAATGTTATTCAGAATTTGAACCAGAACTTGTCTTCTGAAGTCAATGTGAATTTTTTCCTGGCGCTACGGTACACACCTTTTTTTTATGAATGTTAAATGATGGACAGAGAATGAGAGATGGTGGACAATACTTATAATAACTAGTAACTGACTGTGTCTGTATTGCACATTACTAGGAACAAATAATTTGGAATTTGGGAAAGAGACCAGCTTCATTTTCGCGAACTCTTCAATATGCAGTTTTTCTTCGGACTAGTATTATTATTCGCTGGATGGGATTCATTCAACAGCCAAAGGAAATTGTTTTCTTGCATACAATTTGGAACTCTTCCTGATAAAACGTACTTCACATAATATTTTATCTGCACCGGCGGTAACAAGAAAAGTGCCAAAGAAACTGTACCAAAAAAACTGTTTACAACGGAAAAAAATAAACTTATTGGTAAAGGATAGAAAGAATGACTTGCATACATATATCACAAAGGGAATACGCAGCGCATCAAGGCCAAGGGCAAAGAAGTCTGCAGAGGTACATGTATGTACACATGTACATCGCTTTGGTTTGACATTCCCTAAGTGGCTAGCTGATCCTAAGGAACAAATCGCCATGTGCCTGACCTGCACCCATCAAGCACCTGATGCTGCCAACCTCCTGCATCATCCACCACGACATCCAACTCTTGCCAGCGATCGTCCAGCGCAACTCCAACTTGCAAATAACCATCCACCTGATGCACCTAACCATTGCCCATCACAGGTTTATGGCAATCACTAGTTGCCCAAGCAGGTACATTTTGTTTCTAATTCTCATGATTATGTTGTAATAGTCTTGGGGTCACAGAAATCTTGATTGATGTCCACAGTGAAAAAAAATAATGATCCAATATTTTCTTGCAGCCATGCCTCTTCTCAAATTTGTTTTCAGTATGTGAAACATGATTTTATTGCATTTTAATTTGAAATATCTTTGATATTTATCATTTATCTATTCTAATTAGAAGGTATGCATAAACATTGTTATACAAATATGTGGTTAAACTGCAAAAGAAGACAATCTTGACAATATTTTTAAAATTTATTTTTCATACTATCAGGTCCCAAGAGTGAAGTTTGTACACCTTGACCATCATTCAACATGGCCACCTGATACAGCCAACCTGCACCCTCCAAAGTCACCTGATGCTGCCAACCTGCATCATCCACAACATCGAACTCGTGCCAGTAATCGTCCACTGCTAGAGTACCCACGTTTACCAATATCCATCCACCACAGGCACCCTATGCACCCAACCATTGCACACCACAACCAGGGCACCATCTGACACTTTACAGGTGCACGTTTAATATTATCAAGAACGGATACCCAGGAATTACAGAAACAGACTGATTGTAGATTAATACAAAAAACTTTCATCGGTTACAGAGATTCAGATGAAAAATTTACAGCTTCAACTAACCTTAAATTAGGGAACGAAAGCTCGTCAGTCACTAATTTAAGGTTAGTTGAAGTTGTAAATTGTTCATACTTGTAGATTGAAATTCCATAAAGAATTGAGAGACTCAATTACACCTGAGAAAGATGCATCAACAAGATATGCCAATCTGTTTCTTAGCCACCTATTTATTGTGCACCAAAGAGGCTGAGGTTGAAACAAATTGAACTTAAATGAATTTAATAATATTTTATTTGCAGTGTATTTCTATACCAAAATCCATTTTCTGTGCAGGAAACATCTTTTATTTCTAAGTTTTAAATAAATGCATTTTTAACACATTGTTCTGTTTGTAGTTCTGCACAATCTGTAGTTTAGGTAAGTGACAAAAATATTCATCGTTGAATATTCCACTGGAAGGGGATACAAAGCTACAACAAATCAATATTTTATTCACACCCAATGATCAGAATTATGTTTGTCAGGCTCGTCACCAATACTGTTTAAGTAAAGTCTCATGTAAACCCACATTATGAGTAACAGCATTAAAAACAAATGGAAAATTTAGAAAACGTATCAAATATAACTTGTTTTCTTTCAAAGACCCAGTTCCAATCATTTCACTTCTTGATAAATTTGTATAAATGCAATGGTGGATTTTTACTGATGCATGTATACAACTATTCCTTTAAAACGCGTGGGGAATTACATATTCAGACACAAGAACATTTTTATAGATGTCATAGGAAAAAACCTAGTTCATGGCCAAACTTCTTGACGAGCTAGGAGATGTTTTCCTCACACGTAAATCTATATGAAAAAGGTGTGTTCTTTTTTTGTTGAAGTTCTGACTAGTAGAACAATGGCACAACTCTGTAGCTCAATTTAGAGTTCAATCTATGAAAATGAAGATGATCATTCACAACCTTTGATTTCTTTTTGTGAATACTGGTAATAGGATTTATTGTTATTTTGAAGTGATCACTATGACTGATGAGTGATGAATCATTGATGGTGGGGAGGACGATGGATGATGACATGATGATTGTGACGATGACGTCGATGATGTCGATGATCGTGAGGATAATGACGTGATTATCGTTACGATGACGCGGTGGTGATGATGATAATGATGATGACATGATGATTGTGACGATGATGTTGGTAATCATGACGATGGCGTCGATCGTGACGATGATGCTGTCGATGATGACGTGATTATCGTTACGATGACGGTGGTGATGATGATGATGATGTTGATGGTGATAATGATGGTGATGTTGATGATGCACGATGATGATGCATGCTGATACTTGATAATGATGAAGATGTTGACAATGTTGATCGTGATGATGACGATGCCAGTAACGATGTTGATGATAATGATAATGATGTTGTTGATGATGGTTATGACAATTAACTGTATGGCAAAAATAAAATTAGAGATTATAGTTCCAAGTAACCAATTTCACTGACATACAACAGAGTCATTTGAACCCCGGTTCAAAAATATATGATATAAATTATATAAAACAAATAATGAGCTTTAACAATTGAAATTTACACCAAATGATTATGAATATCTACCCCTCTGATCCTGAAGAAAAAAAAATGGAAAGAACAATCTTCTGGAATGGTTTTGTAAGAAAGTTCACTATTACAAAACTAAGTCTTATGTATTTCTTTGAAACAAGATGTTACGTAATAGGGTGGCAAATTACATTACATAGCCACAACATATAGTTCATAATTTAGCACATGTCTTACTCTTTCAAATGATACCTCACTTACAACCATATAGCACCTTCTAATGATTTTGTACATTTTTTTAGGTAACTGAAATATAAATTCCACTCTGTAACTGAATTAACATATGCTCAGCAGTATGTAGTAGGCCTACTATACCTAGAAATTATGAGTATAAGTATAATACATATTATTAATTGCTCACATGCGTGAGAAGCCTTTGTAATGCATTGAACGTTACTATTGCAATCCCAGTGAAGACATTATTTGTATTTTCACTTTTTTCTTGTTCAAGTCATGTTCGATGATAACAACATACACAATAATACGTATGTGGGGCAATATAAAGCCGTTTATTCCGGGGGTTACGCACCCGAAAGTAAAATCAGGTGCGTGTTCGTTCATGGCCAACTGCATGCAGAGCACGCTGTACGTGATAATCGCGCAGTACATAGAGAATCGACGCAGAGCAAGAGATGGCGTGGTATCCCCCGGTTCAAAATGATCGCAAATCGACCATGTCAATTATTTGCCGAAGTCTCGTATGCATCGCCTAGTATTTTGCTAGTTCCTGACCGGATGAAAAAACAACCTTTACAGAAAGTATGATATTCTGCTAGAGCAATATCTATAAACAGTAGTAAGTAATTAATATTTTGGATACACGGAGAATGAAAAGTGTTTTTTAACGAAAGAAATTACTTTTCAAACTTATTTTTTTCACAAGTTTTTATTCCTATTTTTACACATTTTAAAACATCAATTTTTACGAGTTGAATACCATATTACAATCTTTATAGTTTAAGCTTACAATTTGTGGCAAATTCATGGTCGGAAAATTAATTCTGAGCACACAGGGAGAAGGGGAACTGGGCCATGTCGTAGCTCATTATAGGCATTATATGCAATATTTTATGCATACGACTTGCATTGATGCAAGCGATTCACAACGCGTTGCATGTATACTGTTTACTTGGACAATGAATGCAGCTGACTATCAGGCTTTTTTCAAGGCAATGGAGTAAGGGGTTAATGCAGCATGCTGTTAACCCCTTGTCTTGTAGGGGTGCTACATGTCCATGTCCTGTAAAGCTGTAATCAAACCCTACCATCAAATGTGGTACCAGAGTTTGCTCTGCATAGAAGACAAGACATTACATTATTACAAGCCTGAAAGGTTAACGTAAAAATATAGGTATTTATAATTATAAAAGAGTTCATCGCAGCTCAGTCATTAAGATTCTCTTTTCGTTCCTAAGACGTCCATGTCTCGGTAGCTGTATCCTTCTACTAATCTGGGTACCGGAGTTTGCTCTGCAATTAATGACAAGACACGTTAATATTAATTGTATGACTAAGTACTGCATGCCATGTCTAAAAAGGTTTCATTTGGTTGTCTACTTGTCTTTATAAGTAAAGAGTTGTTCGTAAAATTCTCTCTTGGTGCCCACATCATGGCTGTAAAACTCTTCCATCGAATCAATACCAGTTTGATTTTCAAGTAAGAGCACACTTATTGAATATTGATGACATACATGCAAGTCAACATTTAAGCTTTTCAATTTTAGCTACATTTAACAAGTTTGATCCGTTGATTGTCAAGAATAAATAATGAATGATGATGATAATGAATGATGATGATGATGATGATGATGATAATGATGATGCAGTCTCAGTCTGAATCTGATGCAAGCAATGATGATAATATTAATAATAATCATGATCATCAGGATTGATAGTGAACTTACTCCAATTAGCCGCATTCCTGTTACTTTATCCACCTCATATATATCAGCAGAAGGCGCCACAAGCTCTTCTTTACCGCCACTGATTGTCGACTGTGTTTCCATTTGGTCAACTGTTGCTACTATATCCCCCTCAACTCCCGGGGTCGCTTCTGTGCGTGAGCCAACCCCCGCTTGCGAATTTCCGGGTGCCTGGCAATATTTTGGGCTCGAAGCGTCGTGCAAAGTCGACGTTGGTGAGGTACCTACACGAAGGTTTATCTCCACACTACTGCTACTCATCATCATCGATGGTTTGGTGTCGATGATGAGTGATGAACAAAGATTTTACTCACAAAACAAAAAGATATGTAACATTTCTATTCACCTGTTTATCACATCTTTACTGAGCATGCACTACACAAATTGAACACGCGTAATTAATACGTACACGGTACCTACCGTACTATACCATACACGGAATAAGTATTATTGTGTACACGTTGTCCACAGCCATTGGTTTGTGAACAAGAATGCTGTATAATTCATGCATTGGAAAATTATCAAGTGCGAATGATAATGTAAACACACCCATGCCCAACGATAACAAAAATGGTACAATACAGTGGTCTTTGGGGGTCTTTGCATGCAGTCTTTGCTTTATGTTCGGCATTTTTTTTGCAGAAACTGTACCAGCAAATACATTTATTGCCAGTAAATGTATTTGCTGGTCATTGGTTTATACATTTTTGTAGGCCCTAATCGGGGAGCGGGGTGCAGGGTGCAGCTATATCCATTTTGGTGGTGGTGGTGGTGGTGGTGGTGGTGGTGGTGGTGGTGGTGGGGGGGGGGGGGGGGGGGGGAGGGGGGGGGGTGGGAGGTGGTGGCTGCATGGTGGAGGAGGTGGTTGTGGCAGCAGTGGTGGTGGAGTGGTGCATGTACGTGCATGGTGAAAGTGATAGTGGGATGATGGTGGTGGTGATGTACGGATACTTGAAGACCAGGATCATTTACAATGCGTGGTAAGGATACAAACGATGATGTTTTTTGTTTGTTTTGTGGTCACACGATCCCACACGATATGCTGCATGTTGGTGCGGTGCCTGATTCAAAATAAATATTTACGCCATATAATACTCAATTATTTATAATCAATCATTTTAATGGAGTTCCGACTAGATGCTGTCTGTCCATCACTCAAATACGACCTAACCGTGCATCATTATGCAGCCTTCTCAGCTCATACACACCGGGCCGGGGGTAAGAGTGCAAGCCGAGCCTAGACCCTCAGATGCTCGAACATGATGTGTCAGGTACACTCTGTTGGGCTCCAAATAATGCAATAATGCAGCCATAATCAAAACAATTTATGATCATCAATTTATAACATTCAAATAAGGCACTCATTCAATGGGCTCTTTCCTTAGAAATTATTATATGTATTCTAAGTTAGAATACATATCATAATTGTTAGTAAGATTTTACCCCTTTTACATACACTAAACAATGAGAAAGGCAATTTACAAGTAGTCCTTTATCCTTTATCGATGCACATCAAATATATCCTAGTTAATATAATACAATTAATCAAAGCCACTTACAACTTGTGTATCGAATGTTTCCAACATCTTATTTTTCATCACTCTGTGGTGTTGCGTTGGTGCTGCATGATGGGGTCAGGGGTGTCGATCCTGGGGGTGGGGGGGGGGGGGGGGGGCGGTCGCCCCCCCAATGAAAATATTGGGGGGGCGAACATATCATTTCGCCCCCCCAATAATTCCGAAAATGAGGAAGAAAAAAATTGAGTGATATAATGCCAAAGAGGGGAAAGACACATTTATCAATAATTAATCTTCAAAATAGCCGTTTTTTAGTTTGAAAAGGACTGTAAATCTCTTTTTTGCAGCGCGCTTCGCGCGCATACAGTTTCTCATATTGCAAGTTTCATTTGGGTTGCTGGAACTCATCTTTTGAAATGTGTTGGGAAGCGTAATTTCTCAAACGCACACCTCAAACTAAGTTTATTAAACCCTCATCTATAGATAGCACACCGTAACAGAAAATAAAATAATCTCGGTACATATGCGCTGAACGCAAATAAAATTGGAATATCATGTCCCCCCACATTTGAAAAAGGAGCAGATTGTCCCCCTCCCTTTGTCATTATGTATTACCTATATACTTCATATTACGTGAAATTTCTGTCTCAGGTGTGCACCAAATCGCACAATTTCACACCCCAAAATACAAAAGCTCCCTACTGTGGGAGGGGGACACCCCCTCCCACACCCTCCCTCGCTCGGTCGCTTCGCTTCCTCGCAATGTCTCCCCTACACTTTTGAGAAATTGTTGACGCCCTTGCTTAGTTTCATGGGAGCCCAATGCCCTAGACTATATTGATGGCTCTATAGTATACATGATCACGTGGATCCATCTCATGCAAGGCTCAGTCTTTTCCTCGCTATGCCCTTTAAAAATACGTTATGAGTAGGTTTACTATTTTATACAATTTTAACACCCATGCTAGGAGCAAATGTCTAAAATCTAAAAGCTTCCGGGGGCTCCGCCCCCTGGACCCCCATTATTGTCCCCAAATGTGGGTGCCCCCCAAAGTCTGGTCTTCAAGCCATCAAGACACTTTCAATGAGCGCATAATAAAAACTTCCGGGCATGCCAATGGGGGGCTTTTAGCTCTCTCAGTGGTCACTCTGGAAAATTTTTCAAATTTCGCCCCCCAATCTCAAAAACGGATCGACACCCCTGATTGTGGTGATGGTGGCGGTGTACCGTGCATTGTGGGGAGTGGTGGGGCGGGACATTAGTGAGCTTAATTGTGCCCTTTTAACGTTTTTGCCACAATCACTCCCACCCCTCCCCCCCTCCCCCTTGTAAGATCCTGGCTACGGCCTGATATCGATGATATGGAATCATTCTTTCAGAACTGACCAGATGATGCACGGTTAGGTCGTATTTGAGTGATTGGCAGACAGCATCTAGTAGGAACTCCATTAACATGATTGATTATAAATAATTAAGTATATTGGCGTAAAATCATTTTGAATGAACGCCAAAATTACAAAACAACAACAACATTCAGAATTGGATATGATGGCCTGATGATGGCTCTGTCAACGCGCTCAGTCAAAAGCGTATAGCGCCATCACTAACCGGCAATAACATATTACGTGTTTGGAGGGAATCCAGTTTGTGATATACCAGACCTTTCAGTAAATCGCCAGAAAAGAACCTCAACGAAATACAAATGACTGCCATTGGCGCCAACAGATATAGTTATGTGAATTAACAAAGAAATGCATAACACTATGTTTCACTTCCAAATCATACACATATCTCCGTTAGTGAAACATTTGGGAAATCAAAACGCATTACTGCATTAGTAATTATTCGGTTACCAAATGCAACCGATTTCGGTTTCGATTGTGGTCTAAATAGGCAATTAAGTGGCACTGAGAAGTTACAAATTCCCGTAACATGTACGTAACCAACAATAGTATTGTACTAGGCCCGACGAATAACTGTAAACAAATCCTTTATTAAAAAATACAGTACTCGGTCACACCATTGCGTATTGGGCTTGCGTATTGCTGCGTATTGCCCGAACGCAGACAATTTTTATACGCAGATATACCCAATAAAGCGCAATGAAGCGTGCTCAATACGTACTCAATACGCAGACTAGCGCATAGGCCTGCGTTGGGCGCTCGCTAGTTTAAAATTTTTCTAAACTCTCGCAAGCAAACGCAAGGTCAAATTGCATAGGAGCTGATGCGAGTGGCAACCAGTGAATGCGAGCAGCAGCGAGCGACAGCGAGTGACCTATAGCGCAGGTATAAGCAATCATTCGCACCTCTTTGTTTCGGAGCGCGTGTCAATGCCTATAGCTGCGTTTCCCACACGATTTACCTTGCTTTAGCTCGTTGTCGTTCGCACGATTGCGTGTATTGCTGCGCTATTTGCTCGCACACCGCTCGCAGCAGAACGAACCGTTGCGCTTGCCACTCGCTACGCTGCGAATCTAGCTCGTACGTCGTTCGCTTTAGCTCGCAGTCGCTGGTTGCCGCTCGCTTTAGCTCGCTAGCGCTGCGATTAGTTGCCTAGCAGGACAACCGCCGTCGCTGCTATGCGCGCTACATGGGTTCAGTACGAACAACAGCCGAGCTAAAGCGAGCGAGCACGCAGTGAAACGCAACGAAACCAACTGGTGCGAACGGCTAGCGAGCGGCATACGAGCCAAGAACGAGCTACATACACAACATGGCGAGCAAACTGCGCATTGATACGTACTAGTACAAGCAACAGCGAGCTATATCGTGGCCAGAGGCAAACATAGGCAACCATAGCATACGAGCTACTTAATATACGAGCTAGATACGCAATAGTGTGACTGCTAATTTGTCGCGTTTTGCTGGGCACGGCTGCGGATTGATAAACCCCACATATTAGCGCAGCAATGCGCAGCAAAATACGCAAAGGTGTGACCGAGGCATGAATAAGCAATGAAGTTATTAATAAACCAAATGTGGCCACTATGGACAGGTGACATCTATACACAGGTTCCAGTATTACACTGTTTTCTGTTGTCGAGTTATGACGAAGCAATTATAAAGTCATCTGATCATTCTGAACAATAATAGTCACATGACTTTTCAACAGTTTGTGTTCGGACGTACGAGCTAGAGGCGTTTATACAGGACACCCCTGGGAAAATATTTTCCAATAGATTTATTGTGCTCATTCTTGTTGTTGGTTTCAATAGATCTGCGAAATACCTGTAAACCCTGACCGGTAAATAGTCGAAATTTGGCACGATGATTGTGTATAGTGTGAAGCGACGCGCGGAAAATCTCTAAAATGACCATACAATTAATATTTGTATATCTCCATGCGTGCATGATAATTCTGTGTCTCGACATAAAAGATAGACTTGACAAAAGACATGGAACGCTACAGAAAAAAAAACATGACACGGATGACTGCCAAAACTATAATTAAGTTCTTTTATCCACATTTTTGTTTGCTTCGAGCCTTATAGACTTGATCAATCAAGTGAATTCGATCTGAGAAATATTATGCTATTAAAGCGAAGGACCAATTTGTGCCAATATATTATATGCGGAAGTTTCAAGATATACAGTTTGAAGCAGCAGATTACATGAGACACAATTTTTTAAAGGCGGAGTAGGGATTAAATATCACTAAAAATGCAGGCGGAACTCGAC